>JBBMHQ010057910.1:0-15976 GCA_037834295.1 Postelsia palmaeformis
TCCGCGTCGAGGGTCCACGTCACACAC
Source organism: Postelsia palmaeformis (assembly GCA_037834295.1). Lineage (NCBI taxonomy): Eukaryota > Phaeophyceae > Laminariales > Laminariaceae > Postelsia > Postelsia palmaeformis. The sequence continues at coordinate 28 of JBBMHQ010057910.1, forward strand.
CCGTACAGCAGGGTCTCACTGACCTCGGCCTTCAACATGCGGACTTTCAGGCTAAGCGGGGCGGTCGGCCTATCATACAGTTCTGTGCCTAAACCTTTTGAGGCATGCCCGCATGAGACGGATCCGTCTTTTGATTTCGAGCGAGATGCCAGCGCTTTCGTGGATAATGCCGCCTAGGTAATGGAGATAAACGAAGCCACACCTTCTTTCCTGCACATCAATGCCCATCGAGAGCTGTTAGACATCACAGTGTCCACACTGAGTGTATATATCAGGTATTTTCCAAGAAAATGCTACGTGTTTAACCGGTAATAGCTCACGCTTTGTGTCTGCACGTTGTCGCTTTTTTTCGTGTGCGCTTCAGTTTGTTTCATCTTCTCGTTTAGAACATTTGCATTTTTTTACAAAGCTTCTGTACTCAAAAATGATATCCAGAGTCCAATACCGTGGTAGCCCCTCCTATCTCGTACACGATACACGAAGTACGATGATTTTTACCCTCGAGCGGGGTCAAAGCTATCATGTACATAAACAGCATGAGAACAGCATTTTTTGGCGGTTTCCTTTTTTTGCTATCATCTTGTGTCCAGCTCGCGTCCCCGTTCGAGCTTCTTACCCCCGACCTTATTGGACTGTTTATCTCGGCCGTACTCCCTGAAAAAAATCTGACCGGTTTTCCCCAGAATGCCCGTCAAGTTCCCCGATTGTTTCCCGTCCGAGCACTACATCATGCAGTCCCACACTTCCGTCCCGCGAAATAGACAGCTTCGTAACAGCCCGTCCCACTCCCACCCGCGATAAAGAAACGAGAACCGTTAACCTCCACCGTCCATCAGAAATAATACAATATTCTTCAGTCAACATAAGCGAGGCGGTCCGATATCGCACCGCGCTGACTGTGCGGCACACTCCGTTTCCTTCGTTTCGCATGGTGTACGAGTAGTGGGAACGAGGAACACCAAATCCAAACTTTTCGCAGCCTTTTTGAACATCGAGTGATAGCGTATTTCGTTTTGTTTCTGAACTGTATACGAAGTATACTGGGTACGCACCGTATATGACACTTACATCGAATCAACGTTGTTTTCGCAACAGTAGTGTGGTGTGCCGGCTTTCATGTTTGAACGGGTTTTCGTTACCACATCTACATACTAAATGTTTTTTTTCTGGTTTTGTTTTTCACGAGGCAGTAGTATCTATAAGGTACTTGATATTCAAGTCACAGGTATTTGTAACGAGTTGTATACCCTTAATGGGGAACAATTCCCGCGAATATCAGGATCGTGGTATCATGGCTGTGCTACGTACACCTTTTGTGTCAGACAGTCCAGGAAGAGATGGCGATCGGTGATATCCGTGTGATGGTGATGTTCGCTTGCTCCTTTTTCACTGCATACTCGCGAGTTATCCTCTCTGATAGCACTCCACAAAGCAGGCGTGTTCTTCTCCGTATTCATGACTACCGTGCGTGTCGTATAGTGCAGGCAGCACTCCAGACAGCAGCCGCTGTGGTCAGCAGCAACAAGTGGGTTAATGGTGGGAACGGGGGGAATTCTATCTTGCAATCGATATAATATCCCCGCGGACATGTCATTGCTGTAGTTCAGTTTCCACATTAATAATCTTATAATGTGTGCGCTTGCTCCGTCTCGTGTATTTTTCAGGCAGCCGGATTTCGATTTTTTTTGGTTTTCAGATATTTCTAGGGCTCCAGCACCTTCGTGTGACCAAGGACTCCTTTTCGTTTGAGACTTAGTGTAAGAACGACAACAATAGTCCAGCATACACCCACAGTCCATCCGGATCATTTTTCCAATGAAGGAGAACTGTCAAGAAGAGGGTTCTAGCGGAAGTCAGGTGTATCTGGCTTCTTTCGGTCTAAAATCAGTAATATGCTAAACCAATGATAGATCACACACCACGAGCCGTGATACTGGCCAGACTGACCTCGTACTCGATTATATCTGAAGGAGGACAGGGTACACCTGGCTTTGTGTACTCTGTCTAGCTTTGAACATATTGAGGGCAAGTTTTCCCCTCATGTTTGATGTCTTCAGACCGAAACAACCAATCTTGAAAGTCAGCCTAAAGAGCAGAGAAATTATCCTCAACATAGCGACAGAAAAAAACAATACACACAGGGCCTCTCGGGGAGGTGAAAATAGCAATCCGAACGAAACTCAAAATTCCGCTCCCTTGGGTGCCCCCCCCCCTACTCCTGCGTTCCAAGCATGAGTATGTTCCGACTCTGTGAGTGCTTCTCTAATCCTTGGTTCACTTGCGTCTTCGCGGTTTTATCCCAATCTCCATCGGGATGGCGAATCCGTTAGTACGGCGTCTTGTAGTGGTAAGCGACGTCCCGGTGTCGGTACATTTCCACCACTTGTTCGACGAACTCTTTCAAAACAACGGTACTCACCGAAAAGTCGCTAAGGCCTACGCTCTGTCGAGGGTTTCATGCTCTCCCCTTTTTGCAACCGTTGGTGGCCTGGTCCTGCGAGTTTCGTATTGGTAGAGCTGCCTACATCGCCCGGAGGACATCCTGCTGCATCGGCATCACAAGAGCTGTCTGAAGCATTTTTCTCTGGGGTCCGGTCCGATTCCGTCTCATGCAGGAACGATACCTTGCACTGTCAAAGCCCATCCATACTTCAAGTGTTGGTGCCTGGCGAACCACCAGGGTGTACGAGTATGGCGGGGTTACTGTTTTCGACGGGGCGGCAAGGTTCAGTTCCGCGTTTCTAGAGAAATGGGCGTTCTCGTCGCCGAAATTATGGCGTAACTCGGTGGGCCTGACGTAAAAAGGCTTGATGTGTGACGCCGCTTCCCGTTTTTCACTGACTTGTCTACCGTTCAGAACGACGTGATAACAAAAACCAGGGACAAGTATGGCGGAAACTCTCCACTGCCTCGGTTTTTTCTCGTATACCAGTTCGCGGTCCACGCTCTCGTGCCAGAGAGTCCATTGCACTCCTTCCGCCATCACTAGGCTACGTCCTTTTATCTTGGTCCTGGCTGAAAGGCGTTGTACACTCGCGTTGCCACGGGAGCGTTGACGTTGCCCTCGTTTCGCTTGATGAGAGCCTCGCGTTTCTTAGTTACTTCCCTTCAAGCTTTATTTCGATCTTCGACGAAGTTGTGTAGACCTCCATGTTGAGGGAAGTTTCCACTATCTAAATCGGGGGTCACTGCGCCGATCTGCAAACGCACGTCCCGGCCGAAAAACTACCTAAAGGGAATGGGGCTGCCCGACAGCTGGGGGCGGGGCGTCGTACGTCGCAGACAGAGTGTTGGTTGCATGTACTCGTCTGAGCGCTTGGGCCACGATATGTACAGCTGCGCCAGAACTTCGTGCATCCACCCGCCCAGCCTCTCAACTTCTCCTCGGCCCCTGGCGTGATCGACCCGTCCGAAATTAATAAGCACCTTCGGCCACCTGGATAATAGGTGCTGTACGACTTATGCCGTAAGCTCCGTGCCCGGATTGCTCCGTATGGAGTGTGGCACGCCGGACATCAGGAGTAAATCCGTCAGTATTCTCGCCACGCTGTCGGCGTCTTTGGTGCTTCGTGGGGAAGCGAATGCAAATTCGCCGGCTCTATCCACCACGAGCAGAAGGTACCGGTTGCCCGACGAGGATTTCTCCCCCATTCCCCGATGACTTGGGTGTTTATTTCTCACACCTCCTAAGGCTGTAGGAAGCGGGCTGATTGACTCGCCGCCTTCTTTGTTCTCCTGCGCCTCCAAGAGAGCACGTAGTCCCTGACATCGCGCTCGTATGTGGGCTAGTGGAACTTCTGCTGGGTCAGCTCCGTCGTCTGTCTGATGCCGGGGTAAACGTAAGTTGGCTGGATAAGGGCCATCAGCCCAAGTATCAAAGAACGGAGATTTACAAGCGGTCAGGGCGAAGTCATTGGAGAGTACCACTGGAGACCAAGCTCGTCTAGCAGGTGCAAGTCGCTCTCCCCATTTTCTTTCAAGTCCGAGATAACCATACCGAGAGATGACTCCCCTGCCTGTCGTAACACGAGTTCCTGTGTGTCCTGACGGAGTTGTGGCATCTGTTGCACAATTTGCGGACGCAGGCGTGCTCGGTCAGACGATGGCGATGACGACTGTGATAGAGTATCTTGGTTCAAAGAATGCAGACCAACCACCAGTAGGGTCCGTTGTTAATTTTCTAGATGTTGGATCTTACTCCTTTTACCGTCTGGAATAAGATATCTCGAGTTTGTATCACCCTTACGCAGGCTAGTATTCCTTCGTACACGTACCCCGCTTGCCGTCTGAGATGAGATATTCGTATTTGCAGAAATGATACGCAGGCTTATATCTAAGTAGCTGCAGACAGAGATGTACGTATGTGTTGTGTTCGTACGTCAGACTTTACGGGGTGTCGTACTATTGAAGTTGAGGGTGACTTGTGTCCCGCTGCCAGTAGACTATAGCCGGTTGCAGACAGATGACACTTCTGTCTTCTAAACCATCTGCGTCCCCCCCCCCTTTTTTGCTCACGCGTATTTTTCCTCTCTGAGCAAGGCGCACATTTATAATATAAGAGCACATCATCACGAACTGCGTCTGAGGTTTTCTAAGCACAGACACCTGGGTCACACTTCTCCTGTGGATCATTATCACTGGCACCCTTGCCCCGGTACCTTATCACAATTGGTGGCGGCGTCTCACGGACTACGTCTCTGTTCGTGGCTATCGCGCGTCGACGTGTTCTTGGAGCTTTTTCTTTTCTTTTGGTGCGACCCTTCCTCCTCCTCCTCCTCCTCCTCCTCCTCCTCCTCCTCCTCCTCCTCCCCCTCCTCTTCTTTTTTGTTAGGGTTAGGCATGATTTGAGGTACTGTTTTTAAGAGTACTTCGTCTTTCTCCTTTTTCTTGTTGTCCTTCTTTTTTTTTATCTTCGTATTTCTGTCTTCTAGCGTTCGCGTTCCCTTTGTGTAGTACATCTACGCAACACAGCGCTCGCGCGCGCCCACCTGTAGAGACAACTGCGGCAGAGTGCGCAACCGATGATAATGTTCCTGTTCGTGATCGTGCGTTCACAATGACCGCCTCTTCTGACGAGCCTTCCATAGTGATTCCTCCCCAGATTATCCTTTTTCATGAAGCTATTTTCAGTTTAGATCTCGATGTCGAACCGGAAGTCGCTGAAATGCACATCTCTGTTGCTGACGCGAAGACGTTCATGTCTACACCAACAGCGACTATCGCTGCGTTGAACGCCTACTCGCTCCAGCTAATACTCCTCGGTGCGCGGTGCTTCGGTGCCGCGTCACCCTGCGTCCTGCTGTGGCTAGTGATGAACTTCACGTGCTGCGAGGGCGAAAGCAAGTTGGCCTGAGGATCAACGCCCCAACGGGTAGCATGGACCAAAACTGGACCAAGTCCGGCGGGAAGGCCTCATGGCCTAGGTTTTTGCTAGTGGGTGAGCTCGCGCGAGTCCCACACTACCCGGGGGGGATGACTCTCCCGGGTGGCCATCTCCTCCGCACCTGCTTCTCTCGGGGGTCAGGTCGGGTCAACGTGCCTGAAGTCCATGGGGGTAACAACAGCTTTGTCTGGTGTTGAAACGGGGTCTAAGGCTAAAAATTGACACACGACACGAAATGGCGAACGTGGAAGTGTGGTGAGCTTAAGCTTTATTTTTATCAATCCGCCGGAGGATAAAATAACAAACAAACAAAAAACTACCACAGTTGAAAATAAATAATGCTCAGCCGTGCACACCCACTGCGCCAACGGTAGCTTGTAGCCCATAATACTTTAATACAACGTACCATCGCGATAAGGACTCGTGTGAAAAATTTCGCGAATATCCAGCATCTCGTCCTTCACGGCACAGCTATTTCGCGTATGCAATGAGCAGGTTGCAGTTACCACACCCGCTCTCACCCACGGACCTAATCACTCCGTTCACGAAATATGAGTTTCATCATGTACAGTTTGACGATGATGATTTTTTGTCAGATTTCCCTCTGACAGAGCACGCAGTTCATTGGTTATCATCAAGCCTTGATGAGCTTGAACATTGCCTAGACCTCGTGCGTACTGCGTATCAGAGAAGCCCCGAACACTATTCTCCGACCTTCCTCACCAATTTCGTGGAGCCCCACGAGCGCGACGTTCAAGAGAGCATATTCACTCAGGTGTTACTACTGGTCATCAGAGGAGTGCTCTTCTCTTCGTCGGACCATGCGACAGTCTCTACTCTCCTCTCTACTACGAGCTGCCTATCTCAGGTGTTACCACCGGGTCGTCAAAGAATAAGTGCCTCAACACGTTTAGGTGCGCAATCACCTTCGGAAGAAGGACATTGCTAGACCCTCAGCCTTTCGCGTGCTACTACGTCTGCTGAGCACGCACTTCGACCATGGCGGCCAAGGCCGTGCTCTGGAGAAGATTCAGGCATTCGGAGTACCAACAGGTACAGTGTATTTGTTTCTTTTTCGGACTTTGAGGGAGTTGACGGCGGCAGTGCAACGTTCTGAAAGTGTTTTGTAGCTTAGCGGCGCCACGATGTTAAATGAAGTGCGTACCAATAGTGCTAGACAATTTCAAGATTTCACCCGGGTATTGTACCGGAGTGAGTTGATGACTGCGGTAGGGCCTTTCGCTTCAGTCTCAGCCATGCGGCAGGCTCATGAAGTGTACGCGACGAATATTACACCTGCGATAAATATCAAGAATGTTTTATTTCACCTCCCCTGGAGACAAAACCACGTTTTCGTCGTGACCGCCGTTATCGGCTCCTGCTCAGCAGACGCGTTCGCGCAATCATTTCAAGCAGAAGCAAGGCTCCCAAAGCAACCCCATTGTCATGAACGTCTCTACGCCCTCAGACACTGACCTTTTTACTCCGGGTTACAATCATTGGCCCCTCGAACACTTCGATGATATATACATGGTCTCTACCACGTTTGCGACCAGTGACCCCCCTCTCTGGAGCCGACTCATTGGCGCTAGTGCCAGAGCGACTGCTCTTTGCACATTATCACGGTGATCACCGGATGTGTGCAAGTTGGACAAGACATGGCTCTCACATCGCCCCCCAATGTTCGAACACCTCATACTGGAGAACCCAGTATGCTTTCCAACATTGTTTGGAAAGAGACAGGTCACCTTTTCTCAATCAATTGAAGGTTATTGTACGGCTGCGGCAGTAGTTGGTGTATAGATTTTGTACTTGCCAATCACTCCCTGCGTAGCGAAAAACACCATATGAAAGCATAGTGACGTATTGCTGCTCTCCGGGTACGATAAAACATGTTCTGCTAGAATGATCGTGGTTCTCTGTAAAAGCATTGAGAACATGCTGCTGTAAAGCGGCACAGCGGTGGCTCGCTGGACGTCCATAGTAGTGAAGGAAAAGCAACTGCATTATGAATACTATTAGTAGGCGCACCTGGAATATCACCACACGAGAACATAGTGAAATGACGTTGTTCTTCATGCACAACAAAAGTTCTCTGCTGTCAATAGTAGACGCAGCTTGTGCCGACGCACGAGTTGCGCGTTGGGCACGTCGTACATTTCGCGCGGACGAAGAAGAAACAGAAAATCTCTCATAAGCTTCAGAACGAACGAAATGGTCGATGTGAAACGAGTCAGGCGACAGGCAGGCGCCCGAAGGGTGCATGCTATATGACCGTAAAAAGGCAGCAGCGCGTCCCGTCTGAGAAAGTACAAGTGCCAAGCACCGTGACAGGCGGAACAACCGTGCCGGGCTCGGGGGGCATAAGCAGACGAAGATTTGAGTACGAGGACTGCACGCCCTCGCGTCTCACTTTTAAAGTAATGAACGTTGTAAAGTATATAGAGATTTGTATAGATGTGTGCATATATTGATACTAGAATAATAATAGTATTTTATAATATTCCATTCGTTCTACTCGTGGTACAGAAGGAGTAGTTGTTTAGAAGTGTTGTAGAGGTACAATTGTTTGCGTGAAACTATTTCATCTCGAACCCCGGGAAGGAACGTCTGATACGGAGGTGTACACGGGTGGTGAATATTGCGAAACAGGGCTGCTACTGGAATTTTTCATCCAAGAGAGACAGCATAACCAGACGAATATATACCCGAGCGATATAAAAGCTGGTTCGACCCCGTACAACCGGCAACAGTCGTAAACGTCTGCCGCGATCTGTGGCAAAAGGAATTTGGCTGATTCGCTTCCCGCTTGCCCGCTTCAGAGCTTCGAACGACCTTGACAGCTTGTAGATGCCGGCGAGGTATGAAGGCAGATTACCCACACTGAGAATCTTCACGAGTATAATATCTTGTGCGGCCACAAAAATGGCCTAGTGCCCAAATTCTTCACAGGGGTAAAAAATTGAACGATTTCGTTTGCTTTGCAGGGGTTCGATGATACAAAATCTTGAGAAGGGATGCTCAAGCCATGCCATGCCGGGATGCTTATACTGTTTGAAATCCCTGGGAGGTTCTTCGGCCATTCAAATACCCTCCACAGGATTGTCTGCCGAAACTCTCTAAGTGGTCGGGTGAATGTTTTCGTCCTGTACGGAAAGGTTTAGTGGGTTTATAACCCAGCATTTGTTTTTGTCAACATCATGCTGGGAGGTAATTGCCATTGCGACACCCCTCGAGGACCTTCGATTATTAAACTACTCTCTACATGATTGTTCTCGAAAACCCCTCAGAGTGTCGAGTTGAGATTTGTGTTCTGTACAGGGTTTCACATATCTAAAATCCCGTACAGGGTTTCCAAATCACCATGGTGAGGAATCGTTTCTATCTTGGAATCATCGAGGGGATCGTCAATAATTGAAAGACTCTCCACAGGAGGGTCAGCGGAAATGCTTCAGAGGAACCGACGTGATTTTTGTTTTTTTGAAAGAGTTTGTCAGGTACGAAATCATGCACAGGGTTTTCAAGGAACCTTGGTGGGGCGTTGTTTTTTTCCAAAAATCCTGTGGAAGATCGTCGATGCCTTTATGGTAGTGTCAGCAGAAACCCCCCAGAAAGACCGAGTTGTTTTTTTTTCCCCTATACTATAAGAGTTGGCGAGGTATAAAATCCTGCACACAATAAAACTGTTTATATCGTGGGGGATTGTTTTTTCCCAGGAATCCTGTGGAGGACTCGTGGCTCGAACCCTGTAAAGGATTAAGGCGGTACCCAAATGGCCACGTCTCATGCGGTACGCCTGATTGCCCAGACCCCTTAGCGAGTAGTCGTCCGTCTCCCGTACCCTCCGCGCCATCACCGCCCTTTTCGCCGTCACGCGGCGTGAGGCTGCCGGGTAGTTTGTCTTTATATGTTTGTTACGGTAGGTGATGCTTGCTCCGCATCCTTGCCTGCTTAGGTAGTTGAAGCTACTTTCTCGCCGCAAACGAATCGCGACCTAAAATATGACTGATTCGAGGGGATGGCGCTCCATACCGCCCAACGGTATGGCTGTCATCCCCGGGCTGCTTGTTGTACGGTATAGGCATCCGTAACTGCCTGTGCTCCATTATCCTGCAGATCTTTTTAGCGCAGGTCAAAGCCCTGTTTCAAAGCCCGTACAGTAACCCTGAGCTTCCGGCGGAACATTTATCTCTTCAAATGATAAAAAAGTCGTCAACGTGTTTCGTTCGGCGAGACCTCGGCAAAACCTGGGCACCAACCACCGTGATTTTTCTATTGTTTATTCCTTACCGGAATTCACTACTGTCCCAACCGAAACAAACGGTCAGACTGCCAGGGTCAACAAACGACTCGAACAATGTTTGTTCCCGTGTTCGCTTATTTCCTGCTCCCCCGTCATTTAGTATACCGGAGTTCTTTTTAAGTGCCTTGCCGTGTCTAGCCGTTCTTGGTTTAACACTGCCACGACAACTGGAGTCAACGGCCTGTTGAGCGTGTTTCTCAGCAGAAAACATTGCAACGAGCCATGCCCCCTCTCGTGACAAGGAGCGGATTGCACGGACACAGAGCGTCGTGAAGCAACGCACCAGGTCTGTATCGGCGTTGGCGAATAGGTTCGTCTGCCGGCCTGCCTGGTACAATATAGTATCGCTCATTACATTATTTCAATATGCTTCGTATCTGGTAGAATTTTTAATATTTAGTATCTGACCTTACTTCATATTTTAGTGGTTTCTCCTGTACGCATCGTTTGTTTACGGACTGTTGTAAGCACTAGGCAGGGTATGGTGATACCCTGACCGGGTTTTCTAGGTTATGCGCCTTTTGGGTTCCAGCACATGGGCACTGATATCCGTGTATTACGTTTGTGTGTTTTTCATATTTCACCGTTTTTTTTGCCCGTCGACATCCAGCACAACAGTGGTTCGTGCCGATTTTCGAACTCAGAAAGACACAAGTTCTGCAGTCAGAAGCCTTCGCCGCGGAGAAACGACGTCGCCACGTCTGCAGAAAGCACAGCCCAGAATACATGCATCGTGCTAGAGACAACGGGTACGACATTCACATTCAATCAAAAAGAAAAACGAACGAATACAATCCAGAGAAAATAAAAGGACATGAAAAACAATAGAAGAAGCAAACTCCCTTGCCCTCTGTAGAGGGTGTGGAAGACACTTGAATAAAACAAGCAGATAGAAAAAAGAAAAACAATAAAACACAACCAAACAGAGTAAGACTAAAAACTAAAGAGAAATGATGAGCAAACAGAGACACAAACACTCTCCAGGTAGCTGCAGTACTTCGTGGTACGATCGACACAATAGCCGGTTTTCCCTCCTTGTCCGTCCGGGACCTTGCTACCCTGCCTGCTGTCTTCGTTCTACGTTTGTCAACACTGTCCGGCCCACCGGCGTCAGGCAATACGAAGCAAGCACCCTGCCTGCTGTCTTCGTCCTACGTTTGTCAACACTGCCCGGCCCACCGGCGTCAGGCAATACAAAGCAAGCAACCCAAGCTCGTCATCCGCCCACAGTGCACGATTGCTTTTCACAAGATTTATAAATAGAATAAAGGTCGAGAAATATATATTAAAATAAAATTCGCAGAGCATCAGCGTGAGAAAGAAATACAAGAGTTATCAAAATAGGTGTACGTTTGAACAAGCTGCATCAGTAGGCGGTACACGCAGTGAAGGAATGTTCTACTTCCTATTCGGCGAGGTGCCTTGATACCCTGTCTGCCATCTTTGTCCCAGCTTTGTCCACATTACATATTTTTTCTCCCCTTGTTACCTCCCCCTTTCCCGAATACCCCTTGTCGAGAATTCTACCATTTTCATTGTTGTCCTCCCCCTTGTAAACCACCGACACCGGATGCGTGGCGCTTCCTACTCAGCGAACCGCCATCTCACCATGGACACTTCGGCTCCTTGGAGTATCCTCCGGTATATCGTCTCCGCTGCTTTTGCTGCAGTAAAGCACAGCGAGGTCTCAATTCCAAACACCATGGGAGCAGTTTTCTTTGACCCTTTGGTGGCTCGGAATCCCCTAAGATCTTCAACTATGCATATATATATGCAACGTATTTACCAATCCACCTGGTCTCGAGTTTTACCCACCAGCCACCGTCCCGAACTTTGCACGACTGGGTAAACGCTCCTTTATTTGGCGTGCTTCGCCTCCCGACAAGCAGAGCCGCCGTTTATGGATGATCGTTTTGATGTTCTCGCAACGTAACATCTTGAGGGCCTCATCGCACGAGAAGATATTATGGCCGGTACGAAGTCGGTGCTCGAAGTCCGTGACGGGCGAAGAGAGCTTAGCGGTGAGCCGCTCGAAGCTTCGCAAAATGTTCCGCTTTGAGGATGAACGTTACACACCCGCACAGCAGGGTCTCAATCGCATCGACCTTCATCATTCGGATTTTCAGCTTAAAAGGGGCGGTTGTCTCATCTCACAACTCCGAGATTAACCGTTTGGGGCATGCTCCCGTGAGAAGGATCCGTTGGGCGATTTCGTCTGAGAGGTCAGCGTTTCTGGGGAAAATGCCGCGTAGATGTACTAACTAGGCCGTCTGTTTAAGTTTCTGGCCGGCTGGGTAGATGGCAAGCTGTGGCGCAAGGGTTGTCTGGTCTTGTGTTTCTGGCATCGGGAGCACTGCTGCTTCGAAGATAGTCAAAATTGTTGTCATCATTTGATCGAGCCCTCCGCCCGAGTTTTAGACAATTCCTGCGTCATCAGCGCAAAATATGCCCCACAAGAATAGCGCAACTGTTCCACATCCCACCGCGCCCCCCACTCTGGACCACCTGCTACCCCCTTTTCCCCCGGAAGCCACTCCTCCGCACGCATTGGTCTCTGCCTTTTCGTCCGGAGTTGCTATATGTTCCTCTCTCCCCTCTCTCATTGCCGAACACGGACCGGACCTCTCGAGCGGTACAGTTACCGCCGCCGACGCTTCTTTCACGACCAGGATCAAAGTGCACAGTAGGCCTTTCGCAACCACCCGCTATGGTCTAGTAGCTCTCTCGGACACCAGCTCTCCCGAGACCTCCCTTTCCGCTGAAGCTTGGGCCTACATGGAGCACAGCAACGCGTCGGACATCTGTGGATAACACGCTCCCCCTCGTTCCTAGGGCAAGGGGTCAAATGACAAAAGAAAACCTTCACGTGAGTGTGCTTCATCGGTCTCAAGAAAGCGTGCGACGCTGTTGGCACAGAGTTACTATGAGAGGTACTCACACGCCCTGGTATACCAACAAAGATGCTGGCAATATCCGTAGTTCCCAACATGGCATGCGAGGTCGCTTGCGTGCGGACGACGGCGAGCACTCGGAATGGTGCGATGCCACGCAGGGGCTGCGGCAAGCCTGTGTGCTATTGATGTTACTATTCAACGGGTACTTCGCTGCTGCGTTACACGTCGTAATAGCACGCTTCAGCCAAGGCTAAACAACCGTGAGGGATCTGGTTCAACTTCGCAAGGCTGAAGTAGCCGGAACAGAGTAATAAGAGTCGTTGGCGTGCGGGCTCTGGGCTATATGGGGGCGGTTTCGGTTAGTCCGCTCCGCTCCTCACTTCGATTTCCGTCCGACTCAGCATCCAGTTCTTGTACAACAGCACTCCCTCCGCCGAACTCGCCGTATGGGCGTGCATCGCGCCACGTGGGACTTTGCAATATCCCGTTCTGCTCGGACGCGACAGCTGGATGAGGTTCGAACAACGTACGTACACCATCCTGCCTCCCCTCCCCTCGCGACCGCTCTTTGGCGAATTCTCCTTAGACACTCCTTACAAGGACGGCCTCTCAGCGTTCATTACCGACAACCGTATCTCCCGAAATAGCCTTCACCTCGAGTTCGCCGGCGTTCATGCAGTCTCACTTTCGTCTACGCCGTCTCTCATCCCGGTTGGTCGGATGCGTTCCTCCGGCCCTCCGGCGCCCACCGACCATTGCATCGTTGACATGCTTCCGCGCGACAGCCCTTCCCCCGAAGCAAAAATCCTTGTCGCCCACAGCTACCAACAAATTATACTCTCGGGATTCACTGCTTTGAACCAGGCGATCTGCTGGAGACTTCCTCCTCTCCCCTCATACAAATCCCGGTCTCGGCACTACAAGGTCTCCCTACGATCCCTACCGCCTCCGCTGTTACCAAAGTTCACACGCTGCACGACAACACCCCCGTGCATGACGACGGTACACCACCGGCTAGGCCCCCCAAGACCCCTTGCAACAAACTACTGCAGCGTCTGAATGCCGACCAACGGACAAGCTTCCTCCGGGTCTGGCACCAAGTACTGCTACACCTACGTGACGTTTTCGCTGACCTCCGCGGTTCTGGCTGGTCCCTTTCGGTCATCGCGGCGCTTGGGGAAGTTCTTTGTGCGTTCCCGATGTTTTCTTCACGTCTCAAACCTTTTCTGTCTTGTGCTGCCTTACTCCGTTCAAGATTCCCACCCCCCCGGATAGTGCCCCAGTATTTTCTGGCCCTTCCCGGATCAACCCTACTCTCGCCAAACACGCCGACGCTGTGCTCAACCAATACCTGGCTGACGGCCTGATCCAACACTTCACTTCGACGAGCGCCAGCCCCATGGTCACCATCCTCAAGAAAAATGAAAACGCCATAATAAACGTAAAGCACAAAAGCTCAACGTCATCAGCTCCCTGGGCCAACTGCCCATCCCGCGCGTCGATGAGGTCATCGACTCCTTCGGCAAATACCGCATCTTCTCCTTGTTCGATCTCGTGTCTGTGTTCCACTAAATCACCATCGATAAGAACACTATACTCCTTACTGCCTTTTTGCACGCTCACCCGACTTTATCGAGTGGCTCGTCATGCCTCGAGGAGGTAACTCCGAGCTTGGATGGTTTGTCGAGGTAATTGACGAGGTCACCAAAGACCTTGACGACGTCATACTTTCCGACCCCGACCCCGCGGCTGACTTCGCCAACATTCGTTTCTTTTTGAACGCCTTCGGAAGCACAACTTCAACAATTCTTCTTCTTAAGCCAAACCTGGCGCTTCCAGCACCGACTTCTTGGGGCACACGATTTCCTCCTGCGGCGTCAGACCTAATGACGACAAAGTTACCGCGCCAACCCAAATGCCTATGCCAACGAACACCAAGCAAGGGCGCTCACTTCTAGGCGGCATGGGATACTGCCGGAAATTCCTGAAGAATCTTTCCGCTCGGCTCCATCTCATTAACGCCCTGCTCAAACAAGGCGTGATGTTCGTTTTCACTTCGGAAATAGAAAGTATCGTCCGCCACATCCCTCACGAACTCGCCACTCCACCGATTTTAGTATACCCGGACTGGGACGCCGTTGCCGACAACTCCCAACCTCCTCGTTTTTATTGCGATGCCAGCATCGACGGTGTTGGCGCGACTTTCGAACAAGAGTACCCCGACTGCTTCGTTCGTCCCATCGTCTTTCCCAGCCAAACCACCGTCGACAGCGAACGATCCTCGACCCCTCTTAACCTCGGAGCCGGCAGCATCGTTTGGGCCATCAAACATTTTCGCCACCTCCTCTGATCCACCAAGTTCCACATCTACTCTAACGACAAGGCGCTCGAGGGCATCACTGAAGTCGTGAACACAACGCTCGCGTCCAAGTCTGGCTGGACATCCTTTCCGCCTAACCCTAACCCTAACTCTGGAATACCGAAGAGGCTCAGCCAATAATGATGCCTATTTTATTTCTCCACTCCCTCAAGAAGCCACCGACCTAGACCGCACCAGACCCAATCACCTCACCACTCCCGACGCTGTTGGCACCTACCTTATCAAAGCCTGCGGTTTTTCTTCGATCGACCCCTTCATCCCGGGCATCGGCTTGGGTGGGCTTTTGCTGCCCTCTCCCGCCCCCTGCGGTACTATTCCTTCACTCTCTTGCACCAACGATGACTTCGGTGATTCCGCCGTCTCGGGCCACGTATGGACATCTCAAACTTGGTAAATATGCCCTTCGTTGCTGCAGCTTCTGCCGCCGCCAAAAACACTTACCGCCGGACCGTCTCGCAGCGCTCCCGCCGGCCCCCGCGTTGCTCAAGAACTCGCCGCCGGACCACCTCACAGCCGTGCCGCCGGCCCCCGTGTCGCTCAAAACCTCGCCGCCGAACCACCCAGCTGCCTTTCCGCCGGTCCCTGCTTTGTTCAAGAACTCGCCGTTGGACCGCCCAGCAGTCCTCCCTCCAGCCCCCGCTTTGCTCAAGCACTCGCCACCGGACCGTCTTGCAGCCCCACCGCCGGCACCCGCTTTGCTCAAAAACTCGCCGACGGACCGTTTTACAGCCCTCTCGCCGGCCCCCGCTTTGCTCAATACCTCCTTGCCGGATCGCCTTGCAGCTGTACCACAGGCCCCCGCTCTGCTCAAGGACTCGCCATCGGATCGCCTCGCAGCCCTCTCGCCGGCCCCCGCCTTGCTCGAGAACTCGCCGCCGGACCGTTTCGCAGCCCTCCCGTCGGCCCCCGCTTCGCTCAAGAACTCGCCGCCGGACCGTCTCTCGGCCCTCCCGCCGGCCCCCGCTTTGCTCAAGAACTCGCCGCCGGAC
>JBBMHQ010057921.1:0-15972 GCA_037834295.1 Postelsia palmaeformis
CAAGGCACGTACCGTAGTGGGGAGGAGGGAGAAGAGCTTACTTCGTGACCCCGGATCTGAGTTACGACTGAAGAGGGGGAGAGAGAAGAAGGGCGAAGATAATGAATGGGACGAGAAAAAATAAAATAAAAATGTAAATGTGAATTATATAATAGGCATTTTTGAAAAATGTATTCCTGGTAGATTTTGATTAATAAATAGAGTGCATATTTACATCAGGAGTATTAATATGTACTGGGACGTTATATCAAATATATTACGTATTGTTAATAATACCTGGTACGATATACCAGATATATACCAGGTATGCATACAAGGCTTTCCTACGGATTGATCATAGTATGGGTGACGCAGTTCATGTACATACATCTCAAAAGCATTTGACTTAGGTGTATACATACATACCTGGTATATATTATATGTATATATCAGGTATATATTTATATAAGTGAAACGCCTTTGAAAGGATGGTGGCGGTTCGGTACATCATCAGGGTTCAACGACAGTGGGTTTTTCTCGAATATATAATATTCCATGCCAAAGCGAATTAGTTTGTAGCGAAAATCGCCACATAAAGTACTCAGTTGCGATTCAAAGTGACTTTCGGTGGCTGATTCCTCAACCCAGCAAGTTCGATGGGATTGGGATTCAGCTTGGGATTCCATGCACATGTGTATGTACGTGAGATGCTTACCGGGTACTGAGGAGCTCTCTGGGAGGCAAATGTAATCTCCTTCTACTGTCTACACATCGAAATATGCCTCGTAACAAGAAGTATCATCTCTGTTTTATGTAAATATGTCGATTGATTATTTGCAAGTTGCGCGAACTGCTTCGTGCGTGCTCGGTACGGGATTGCACAAAGCCTCGTGATGGATGTCGGAAGGCGGCTCCCGTCGGAAGACCATTTCAAAGAACACCTGGACGAAGTTCGGCAAACACAGCCATCCCATAAAACAGATGTGAACGTAAACGGTAGCGTTCAATGAGGTGAACACAGATTGACAGCTCTGGAACTCGGAAGGGGCACGAGTGCGTTTTGTCGTTATTATGCTTTATCGGTGAACATATCGTTACTGTGGGATATGATTCAGTCCTGATTTGCTCATACCCTGCATTTCGAGTCGCGAGTATCTTCAAACTCAGATTGCTGAAGATTTCCATTCTTTGTTGTTTCGTCAGAGCTGACATGTGTGTCCTGCATGCACTGTAAGCCAGCTCGCGAATGTTTCTCAGTACAACCAGAACAGACGAAACTAGTGTGCTACTGCAGCTTTGAAATGTGAGGACATCCTAGATACGATTGTGTGCACATACCACATTATACGTTTCGCTCCGAGACAGTCGACTTTAAGGGGAACAGCTGTAGCGTATTCTGTTCGAGACGTGCTTGAGATACTTTGACCTCGGCGGCCTTTGGTACTCTTGATTTACGGGAGGATGTTCGGCCTGTATCGGAACGGCATCTACGCTATACTGTCGGAAGGCGAGCATAGGCATACGTTTATTAGATCAATACTCCACACAGACGAGTGCCTCTCAAATCGAGCGGTAAATTGCCTTGGGTGGCGTCTCTCTATGCAACACTTTTTTTCTGATGACCGTTCCTACACGCACGTTGGGCACGACCACAGGAACGCTGTCGCCAGCACCAACATCGTAAATCATGAAGTCCAATCCGTCGGCGATCGCTTCTATAATGTTCGCCATACCGTTCGGCGTGTCGGCAGCGAGGCATGGAATCTCCGCCGTCGAAAACGATATCGAGTTCAGCGTCGACTTTTTCGACGACGGCCGCATCCGACCTTACCAACTGGCTTTTCGAGAGGATACACGCAACATCTTCGACTTCGACGCATCTGGTATCGTGCAGACTATCAGAGTCGGCCAAGAGAGATACAGAGTGAGTTCCCACGATCCACCCCCAAAACTGCGTCTAATGTTGACCTCTTAGGACATGAGAGCTACGCTGCGAGAAACCAGTACATTATATCTTAAAATTGGGCTGCGCCCAGAATTAAATCCACAGCAGATAATACCCTACAACACGTGCCCTAAGGATGCGATAAGATATTGTATTCCTAAAAAACCGTTACGGTGGTCTGGCTTCTTCAGGTCCTTGCCGTTGTCTAGGAAGTCGCATATTGTAACGCGGGATCCACTGAAGTGGAATTCCAGTTCCCACGGCCGCTGTCTTTTTCCCTATCCGAGCCCCTACTTACCCCCACTTGTACTGAGCATGCCGCCTGTGGCCGAATGTATACTTGATGTTCAGTAAAGCCGGTGTTTTACGCTATGAGGATTTTTACCATTTATTCTCGACATTCCTGCCGCTATGCTTCGCTGATCCCGAGAAAAACGGAGAACGATACATCCGGCCGTCATGTTTTATCAACTAAGCCTGCTCCTCGAACAATCGAAAGGTTCTGTACACGGCGAGTGGGGACATACGGCGGGTCACCCTTAAGCCCCCCGAGAGGCGGACGTTCACCGGCGCCCAGTTCGAGAGTGAGGAGAACCTAGACAGAAACGATCAATCGAGGGACCCCTACATGACCTCCACCGACTCTACTCCTGTGTTGACTGCAAGGAAACGTGGAACGTGATGTGCTCCGGGGGGGTATCCTCCGTATGCGACCTAGTTGGCTACGGCTCCCCGCTCAGTAGGGAAGCGAGCGACACAATGGGGCAAATATGCAGCACGTTAGGAGGCGCGTGTTCGGGCGTGTTGAGTGACGAGACTTGCGGAGGACAGTGCGTGGAGGACAAGGCCGATGATGATGATGCCGACGATAATGTCGAAGATGACGACTACAGTGGGGGTGCATGTATGGTGGTGCTGACTCAGAACTTTGCCAAATACTCCCAACACGGCAAGGCGATTCGAGCAGCACATAACGATCCCGTGCCCATCGTGCCCATGCGTCCAGTGGAGTTCGATCTCCACACTGTCTACGTGTGCTCTCTTTGGACAGTGAAATTGATACATACATGAACCATCCCACGGTGCAAGAACCCCCACACATTGGCAACTCGATATCTTACCTGATACAATGCTTGAAATAAACGCGTGCATGCTACCCGACCGATACTTGTATGCGCTAGTCCCAAAAAAAATCTACAAGTAAAAGCTTCATCCGAACTGGTAGTTCCTCACTTCAGCAACTAAATTTGGTCAGAAACCTTCGGCCAAAATAATATAACCCCTACCGTTGAGTGATTTACATTCAAACATGTGCTGCTAGCGCTAACAGACTATCATTAGTAGTCCGATTCACCTGCATTACCACAATTCGCAGACGTGATAGATGATCGTGACCTCTTTCAATTGAACGACCCTTCACTCTAGGCATGAATGCCTGCCTCGACCCCACGAGCGACCTGTACAAGTGCGAGTACCTTGTCGGCAATCCCACAATGTGAGTGAATTCGCGGCGCATTTATGCAACAAAGCGCCTAGCCATAGAGGATTATATCAGCGCCGTGGTATCAATCAAACTCTTAGTCAAGAGCGGTGCATTGGAAAACGGTGAAATCGCTCCAGTCAGTTTGAAGCCCCCATCATTCGAGACGATAAGGCTTTCAACGAATTTCCCTCGTTGATACCACCTATGCGTACTGAACTGCTCGCATTCGTTTCGCGCTCTCGACCCTCCCGTGAGGCTTGGGTTTGCCAAGGATTGGCTGTTTAGGGGTCGAACCCCACGGGTAAGGGTATTCAGGCCCTAGATGTTGGGACATATTTTTTCGTACGTGATACTCTCTAAACTAGGCGTTGTACCAGCACGATCCACATGTAAACGTGCGCATCAGAATATCCAGCAATGGACGAATAAACGGTAATAAAGTATTAGGGACACGGTTCTCAAAACCCTTGTAGGGGGCTTCTCACTCACCGACGTTTAGTCCATATATACTTCGAACCGACAAGCAACTTCGGCTCAAGGAGTGGCGAAGATCGATACAGAACACGTTCAAAACTGCTCTAACTCCGGGTGTTTCGTCTCTGATGATTGCGTCCCCGCAGGCGTCTTGAGGAGTGCGGTATGGTCGATTATGATCTGCCTTATCTGCCAAGATGTTTCGAGAGTTTCGGGAAGAGCAACCTCAACTTCCTGTACGTACTGCAACGTGTTCGTCGCAAAAGTAGTATTGTGAACGTGCATAGACTCGTTTGAGTGCACGCACCCCGTTGGCTTTAAACACCGGTTTCTATGAACGGCTCGGTCGATGGTGGGAATGTCTTACGTTTCGGGACTTGTTCCTCGCCTGTAGTTGTACAAGCTTGTCCCACTCAAAGGTCGTACCCACCTAAACGCACCAGCGCGCTGCTGTGGGATAAACGGTACTTGTGTTACGCCTCGGTCGCGTTGCTCCGCTCTCGCATGCAGCCATCCGATCTTGCTGTCGCCGTGGGCCTGTTGCCACCACTACCATCACCGCAACTGGAACCCATCCTGCTGCCGTTGTCAGGGTGTGTCCCCTTGATGATACTGGGTCGCCCACTCTGATGTGACCACGACAAGGAATGCTGTGATAGTGGTGTACCTAAGTCTGATGGGCAGCCTTACTTGATGCGCCCAGTGTACCTCGGCTGGACGATTGCCTCGAGGGCATATGAAACCATATCTGGGTGAGCGACGCCAATCGTTGCGCAGACAACGAGTGACGAAGTTCGATCGATCGGGGCTAGATACTGCTGTACCTCAGCCGAGGATCCCGATCGGCTTTGTACATGTTGGGGCATTTCGTGCCTACTCTGCCGTCGCGCACCTGTCTCACAATGATTTCTCCTTCGGCCGCCATCACGCTTACCACGCTTTCCCCCCTCCCCCTTTCATCGATCGATTATACCCTGTGGCAGGTATTTTGCTTACAGCGTGGAACCTACGACCAACATTTTCAGTACCTTCCCAGAAGAAACATTTTCCGGCTTGACGGAGCTGATAGACTTGTGAGAGACGGTTAAATCAACAGCACACCACTAAGCCAGGAACGCCACCGTCACGTCTACAACGATTTTGAATGACAGCACAGACAATCGGGTTTTGGCGGGAGTACGTAGCCGTCGTAGATTCGGCGCGAAATAGAGAGGAGCGGTGTGGAAATAGTGAGTCAAGTAGAAAGGGGCTCGAGTGTTGGCTGTTGAGCGTTGGTTAGAAATCGGTTCTATAGAGATGCGACTGACCCCGTGACGTCAGTTGTCACCAGCAAACGAAGAAACGGATTGTGTACTTTGGAAATCGATTTTTTTTTTCGCGTTATTGAAATATGCGAGAGTACCGGGTACTGTCTTGATTTTAGAAAAGTACCGAAACTACCATTCGCGGGAAAAACATGTTTTCGTTGGGCATTCCCCGTCAATATCGTCGTTACGAAACCCGACTCGGCCCAATGTGTCTTTCGCGCGAACGTCGAATTCTAAGCCATCTTCATACGTCGGTTCCTGCACATAATCAGGAACGTTGGCTCACTGGGACTGACGAGCTTGCCGGTGGGACTCTTCTCGGGTCTTGTGAAGCTTAGGTCACTGTGAGTGAAAGTACGGGCGCCAGTTTAACGTCCTCCATCCGTTTGAACGACACGTGTGTAACGGTGTTGGAAAATGACAATTGTTTTGATTCAACTCCGGGCAACAGGTCAGGAGCTCTATGGCAACATACCTGAACATGTAGTGGTTGTTGCCTGTCCACCCACAACGGCAGAATGATCGTCACACCCTGTTGAGTCTTCGTCTCTGTTTATTCTACAGGTCGAGCCCCACATGGTATAGTCAGCTCCACGTTCCGTTGTGGTTTCTTCTCGTCAGTGCGGCTTGATTCTGTCCCCACTTTCATTTTGCCTCCCAATTTGCCCTCGTCAATACTTCTGTTTCTGCTTCTTTGTCCATTGATATATGTCCTTCACTCTTCCCGTGTTCGTCTGCTTCGTATCGCGGTTTAGTTCTTCGTTCGATCGATCGGGATTTGGAGGTGCTATACTTTGCGTGAAGATATACCATACAAATCGTCGTTCCCTCCATGACGTTATCGTATTATGTAATGAAAGTCGCTATTTATCTCATAACACATATTTTATCAGTCAATCGTTTCCGACTGGAGTTTCGCACGACACAATTGAAGAGCCGGCTTCGGTTTTATGTGAAGCATGTGGTGGATATACCCTACTTAAGCCCTCTTGGAATGGCAGAGGGAGGATGAACGATTACAAGTGATGGTCACACATACGAGCAATATTCCCTAAAGTTACAAATGATACACATTGGTGTCTGGGATACAATGCAAGGAGCAGTACGGCACGGAGGAAACACGCTGATTTCCCTGTTTCTGGGCCTCCAGTCTCCTCTTAGACGGTCGGTAACAATTTTGCTATCATATCAAAGTTGGCTGTTACCTCTGGGCTCTGAAGAAGCTACAAAGCATTATGAACCTCGGCCAGAACATTGGAGTACGACGTGTGTGGCAGCCAATTTATTTTCATGTTGGTCGGTGTACACGACACGATACTATATTCTGGAGTGCACTTGCGCTGGAGGCATTCGATGACCAAACCCAACGCACTGTCATGATACACTTGCCAACAACTTCAACTAGGACGATGGCAGGCGTAGAGGCTTAAAATATTCACAAGCCTGTTGGAATCGTTTCACAGGGGCATCGATAGCGGAAAACGTTTCTTTGAATATCGAAGGCCATTCTAGTTGAGTAGTAGTCCGGTTTGCGGCTATACGCTACGTCGTGTAACGGTGGCGTGTATACGTATTCTTCTATTGGCCCTGCACTGGTGCGAAACAATAAATACACTTCACGGGAAACAGACATAGAAAACTTCGTGAAAGGAGCACGCCAATTCTTTCGTAACTGCTTCAGGCTTGACCTGTGGGCTGATGGCCACTCGGTATTAGTCCAGAATCTACTACGTAAAATATAGGTGCGTACAAACTAAGGCTTGGAGCTTTAATAATATACCTGTTCAATATGAATGCACTTTAAATCCAGGCATCAGCTATAGCTTCCCATGTTCGATCCAGGCGATATACTACCCCTGCTGCCGTACTCTTATAGAGTCAGCGTATATGTGTATCGTACTGTCCGGTGCTTTGTACCAAGATCTTGAATAGTACGGTAGACTCGAAGCGTTCGTAATGTGGCCGCCTCAACAGCTCCATCAAACTGATTTCTGTCCCGCGTCGGTCACGCTGTTCCTCTGCCTCCTTTTCTCAGGGCCCTGTACCACAACACTCTCACAACTTTGCCGAGAGGAATATTTTCCGGCCTTGTGAGCGTGAAGTACATGTGAGAGAAATACAATATTGTTCTCCGTTATCCCGTTAGAGGACTAGGGAGAGGCAGCCGTTCGATACGTCGTGATGGTCACGGCATCGAGCCACCGGAGCAGCCGGGGGCATGACAACTTGTGCGAAGTGCCACGGAAGCCGCGCACGCGACACGACAATACTTGCACCCCTCGACTATCGTCGTGAACGCTTGAAAATACCGCCTTTGTCGAAAATTCGAATTGTTACTAACAGGGTCAAGGCATGCCTCAGACATGATGGTGATGGGTGCGTGAACTCATGTGTACGTGATGAATAAGCTATGCGGGGCCACTAAATTGCGTTTTCATTCGCAGGCCAACAGGTACAAGAAGAGTAAAGAACCGCAGATGAACGTCCGTGAATTGATGCCTGGTCATATGAGCCGCGTTTGGAACCCCAGTGGGCGTTAGTACCGCTCAGACTATGACCAACCGGCTTTCACGGTCGAGTTACGAAAGTATCCGTCAACAGACGTGACGTTCAAAGGTTGTCGCTACTGTGAGATACTGTAAAGTTCCATCCTGTCGTATATGACCTATAGGCTCGTCCGTGTGATCCTTCCGCCAGATATTTGTACGATAACTACCTGGCGACATTGCCAGACCGAGCCTTCGAAGGCTGCTCCTCGTTAACCATCCTGTGAGTGTTCCCAAGTACGCAAGTACCCCGCCGAGGCTGTACCAAGGCCCGTCTCGCAGATGTGATGGGGAAAAAAAACGTTGCGTGAAGCAGCTCACACGGCTGGCAATAGACGATATTTGGTACAGGACTCTCCCTCGTGAATTCTCTTGTAAACCGCCAGCTACGGTAAGTATAGCTCAGTTTGGCTCATATACACGCCTCTAGCACCGCTCCTGGTGTAAGGAAATCATGATCGTCTCCGCGAACCCCGTCGGGTACGTGAGCTCCCGCCTACAACACTGTCCACCGCGTTTCCCGAACATGTGTTCTCTTGTTCGAGTTGGTTTCACTGTTTGTTTGAGTTTCTGATCCATGCCGCAAAGGAAATGATCGACAGCCTTTATTGTTGAAAGCGTTGCCTGTAGGTCGTCGGTAGAGACCCTAATTTATGATCGCACAACCAAACACTTCGTAAATGAGTGCATACTGTACATAACATACTGGCTGGGATCTCCCCTCTTGGTCTCGACGCTACGTACGGTTGCTTAGTGTATTGAGTCCACCCCTCTTCAAAATGTTGCGTAACCAATCTTGCGTTCGTAACCTCATCTTATTTCGACTTTTTTTGGTTCCGGACAGCGCGACCCGGGGTACATACAACATATATTGAATGGTTTGGTCGGTCCTTTCAAAGGTATGATATTGACACTCACCCAACCAGTAATCCAATCGTATCCACCCCGATCGTCTGACGCGCATCGCCTGCCGACCAGGAATATTGACGAGAATGAGCTGGTATCGCTGCCGGCGGGGGCCTTCACAGGAATGGGCGGACCCTTGTTCACCTTGTGAGTAGCAGACCCGTACGAAACTCATATAATACAGTGCAGCGTTCGGGTGTCACGATGCGGCACAATCGGCGATGAGCGCTTGATGTTGTCAAATTCTGGAGCAACGAAGAGGGTCGCTTCAATCATGTGAGTTCGCTGACGCTCTCAAATACAAAAATAATAGCGGTGGCCTCTCTCCATAGAACGGCCCCACCTTTGTGCCCACGTAAAGCGCTTCAACGCATATTAGTTAGTCTTATATTTTTTGAAGCGTACGTAGGTACATGTTTAACACGGCGGCACGACTAGGCCGCTTAACGCAACGTCGGTACGGAAAACACAAGGCCGGTAGGCAAGTTTAGTATACACAGGTCGTTAACCGGGTAGATACTAGCCCCGACGCGTTCGACAGTAGAGGTGGCACACTTCCGCTAAAATGGATACGGAATGACGGGGCTCCTTCACTCAAAATCGTCGGAATGTCAACCTTGTGTCAAGCAATGTTTTTTTTTATACCTGGGCTATGAGATTATTGATCGGGATGCAAATCGAGTCTAGCTAAAGACAGTATTCGGATGAGGTGTGGAGCGCCTCAAGTGAAGAGGCTCGGAAATCAAAGCGTAGACTTCTATCGTCGAACGCTTGCCTTGTGTTGTCGGGTACACGAGGTGCCCAACCTGCACACTGCATGTCCAACATACCATTGTGGACCACATGGAACATCATCAACGTTTCGTTTATCGATGAGGTAATAAGCAGCGCAACCCTAGTTTGAACAATTCGCAAGGCTGTTGTTGCTCCGATAGCATGAAGTAAGATGTAATGCTCAGCTCAGTATATGTCGATGTCGTTGACGAATGGCGCCGTCTCATGGTCTCCTTTGAGTTTTTGGCGGCTTCCTCAGCAGTTGTATTTTGAATGCCCTACAAAAGTGGTCGGTTGCAATGAATCGACTTTTCAGTTGCGTATGAAAAGCAGGAGCGCACCAAACGCATTGTAGTGTACCGTTCGCTGAAAAACGTAAAATATCAATACAGATCCCCGAAACGTACGGTTTGTCCCCGTCCCCAACACACTAACCAGTAGTTTCGACAAAAAAACTCTCCCCTCTCAAATCTGTCAAAAGTGTGATATCCTCGTGCTTGGACTATGGAGCAGCGCGCCGAATATAGTTTTATCCCACGTACGTCACGTATGAAAATGCACACACCCGCTAGCCGAAGTGGCACACATCAGCACTCGTTTCCGCGCCTCATCTCGAAAGAAGGCCATGATGAAGCCGCGTCCGCTCTGACTTGTTCAATTCACCAGGCGGCACTATTCTGCGACAGCGCTGCTAGCCGGCGGATCCTCCCTCAGCGTAGCCACTCAATCTTGTTGACCCACACCTTAGTTTCGAGAAATATATTTCGGCTGTATGTGCTATACAGTCTTCAAACGATTGCAAGCTAGTTCGCGTTTGCACGTATTCTGAAAGTCCATTGTGGGATACATAACGGCGCCTCTACACCAGGGAGTGTCCGACCACATTCGATACACCTTTACCACAAACTGCATACCCTCTCAGTGCGATATCAACCCAATCGAGGCATCGCTTTCACCCTTGCAATCATACGCGCAGGGAACATCCCAGCATTGCATTCACGCCCTCTCGTGCCCCCCGCCCCAAAAACGTTGGGTTTTTGCTTGTGTCTTGACACCTCAGGCTTATGAGTGGCAATGAGCTGACAACCTTCCCGGATGGGCTTTTCATCGATATTCCTCAGATGGACTCGCTGTGGGTGCTGCACGATTTACACTTGAAGTATAACCCAGGGATGATTTCGCCTAGACTCGCCGCGAAAGCCTTGAAGTGTCATGTATACGTACTATCCTGGTATCGAACAAAGCGGGATACAGTCTGCGCGGTGTGGGTACTTTTTCCGATGATCGCCAATCTAGCGATACCCATCTGTTTGCCGTTGGACTTGATTTAGCTGGGGGGTACGACCGATGGACTCCCTTCTGCCGTGGGAATGATGCCTGTTGGAGATTTTTCCTGCCAGAGCCCCCCCCAAACGTCGCGCCTCGGTCGCACGCGAAACGACACTTCTCTCGAGAAAACATCGCCTGTGTACGAACTAATCAACTTCTCCTCAATACATCGTCGCCGTGGCCTTCATGCCCCCAATTGGCTACCTTTGTGTTGCTCGGTCAGGATTGTGGAGCGGAACGCCGGCCTCCAATGCATCCCTGCTGTGTGAGTGCGCGGGTTGGATCCGGTAGTATCACGCCCCGCTTTTGTTTGGGACATGTCGTCGAATACTGGCTAAGGTACCGATAGCACCTATATTTGCCAAGATGTATTTTCAAAAGGGTGCTTTTTCTCCGGAAAACTTCCTCACGTCGTCGGGATCCAACAGTTCGTCGATAGTACTGAAATTCAAAACCGAGGCGATTGAGTGGAATATGGTGTAAAGTCTGGTTTGGGGCAGAGGTTTATTCTGAACCTCTCGAGTGAGCGAGGATTCCCAGCACGTGTACGGGTCACCGTTTCTGCCGCCTGCGTTATCGGCGACCTTTAAAACCGATACCGCTGCTAATAGACAGCGGACAAGAGATAGGTGCTCGATTGCCGGAGTATTTAGAGGTTTTGAGGCGTTATGGTATTGCCTCACGGTGGAATGTTTCATGCTGTTTCCCGCGCCGGTTTCTTTTCCGAGGTAAGCCAAGGCGCCGGGATCAGCTACTTCTTGGCGGACCCGGAGTTGGGTGATATCTACAACAACGGCCTGTGTGGTAAGGATCATCGCCCCTGTGTCGTCCATCTTTGTTGATTTTGCCTGTTTACATCCGACGGCATCGACAAGTCTCAGTTATCAAAACCCCGTCAGAGTAGCGGCTGCAATATGAGACGGCGGATTGTGATTCAAATTTTGGGCTGAGTGAACACATGTTTTACTGTCTAGGTCGAACGCTGGGTTTGGCAGGCTGCATTCGGTGAGCGTACAGAACACCGTTCTGCAGCCTGCAACGAGGCTGATGCTCAGCATCAATCTCAAGACGATGGGAGATATTCTACATTTCCAGGATCTCACGTTTCAATCTAATGCCCTCGTTGGAGTCACCCCACGGTATGGGTTGCACTTTTTGGGCCACCCACGTCTCAATTTCATGTCCACGTTTTGAGAGTATTCCACTGGATCGGTCGCTTACGACGATGAGTTTCGCGGGGCTACCATCTTCCACACCATTTTCTTCCTCTTACAGTCCGGGCCAGGCAACACCAAACAGTCAACTGCAAGGTCGGTAACGATTCCGCTGGCCCCGGAGCAACCCTCACACGCCAATAGAGCGCCTCGCAAATATTGCTGAAAACCGAAGTGTCCGGTGTGCCAACTCAATGAGTACACTCTCCCCCTTAATCGTATACGTGAGGTTTGCTATGCTTCGACCATAGTATGTTTGATAATGAGAGGGAGAGAGGAAACGAGTATTTCGCCGGTCAAATATGTGTTCCAAGCACCGGCTGTATGCACCCGTGTGTTCTGGGCTTGCTTGCGGCAGAATGCACCCCCGGAGAAGCCGCCATGTGCGAGTCGGGAACAACTTGCGAACCTGGTGCCAAGGGCTACGTATGCGGTGAGAGGGTGGCGCATGAGGAATATGTCTGGCTTGACGAAGGCAAAATACGGAGACAACTCCGATCGAGGTCTCGTGACACTGGTGAATATGTGCCAATGTTCTCTCGTTTGCGAGCAGCAACGATATCCATATAACATCCACCATGTGCAAGCCTTTTAAAAGCCATATTTCTGTCTTTGAGATGCTTGAGAATGGTGTCAGATGTTGCTCGGTCAGCGGGTATGGCGCATGTTCGAGGCAAGTTAAGGGTCGCGGAGGTCGAGATTCGGAGGTTGATACCTTCGCCACCCCTTAACGTCGTTAGGAAATGTCTTTGCCTTGTCTCAGGGTTCGCTATGGTGCGATACAAACAATATCACTCTTTTTTACGGACGATGCTGCCAGATTGACAGAGGGATTTGACGACGGCGTATAAATTACTTTTGATCATACCATACCT
Organism: Postelsia palmaeformis; assembly: GCA_037834295.1. Taxonomy (NCBI): domain Eukaryota; class Phaeophyceae; order Laminariales; family Laminariaceae; genus Postelsia; species Postelsia palmaeformis. Next base: position 12,833 of record JBBMHQ010057921.1, read on the forward strand.
TCCCTCCGATGCTGTGACTGTGCAGTGTGATATTCATCACGCATCTCAAGCGGGGCACATCAACCGTTCAGCCAGGTGCGATACACGCGGACGAGTTAGGAGTGGAGCGCCGTGCCATGAAACGGCCACGAGGCTAGCCTTAGTCCCCAACGGTGTACGTTGAGGTCGAGATACGAGGAAACGTTGACCTCCGGAGGTATTTTTACGTTTTATGGTGGCTTGGGGGGTCGGCGGCGGAGCCGAAATTCCGTGAACTCAACTACTAAGGCGTTGAGAGGGAAGCATCTTAGCGGAGTGGAATTTGATATACTGGCTGTGCATGCGTGTGTAAGAGCTACGAAACGAGCATTTCAAATGTATACGAAGTATACCAGAATCATCAGGAGCAGTGGCGGTATTTAACCAGCGCTGTCGGGAGAGAGATTGGCGACGGAAACAAGGATACGATCCTTGTCCATGGGACAACGCAACATCCTGCTTCCACGTTGTTTAGGACCCCGAAACGTATGATTGAAATCGACCAAGCGCCGCGGTGACAACGACACGATGAACGTACGCAACACCACGAGAGTCTGCTCTGACATTGTTGAGGAGCAGGAGATACGTTGTGCATGGTGATCAAGCGTTTCTCTTCTGTGTCGCTGGGAGACCTTTCTGTATTTACCTGAAATTTTTGGAGCAGTGGCAATACTCACCCGACGTAATTGAGAGAAAGATCGAAGACGGTAGCATTGATACCATACTGGTGTACGTGAGAACTCAAGCCCCTGGTCCCACACTCGTTGGGGACAGGAGACATGGCGTTGATGTTGATAAAGCATCTCTCCTCCCTGTCTCGGGAAAACGCCGCCTTTTTTTGACAGCAGTGCAGCATGACACGCGATACTGGTGCTACCTGTGTATTTGAAAACCGAGATTCTGGACAAAAGTCTGTTGAAGATAAAAGGACTGGTCATGCACCGGGTGTGGCGCCGCTCGACCTTGCCATGAGGCTCGGGAGCAAAATAAGAGATGGTGTTGTTGTTCTTGTTACTGGCTGCAGAGAAGACAACGGACCATGGACTGAGGTCAAGGGGGCTCCTCATCCTTCTTCCTCGTGACCCTGGGAAACCATCCGAAAATATGTTCATGCAACCTATTCGGGGAAGCACGAAACCCACCGCATATGCCCGTTGGACAAATTGCAGTTACATACTTAACACCAACTAACCAATCAGAATACATCAGACATTTGCGCGACTGTGAACAACTGATATATCGTACAGCCTCCCCATCCGCGGCCCACTGTCATGATTATCACAGTATCAGTGCTGTATTACGGTCTAAGGTCTACAACCATCTAACACATAGGTGCCACCAATTCAAACCCAGGAGATCAAAAAAACATAAAACACTGCGTTCCTGCTGAAAAATCGCTGAGCTTATCCAGAATCCAGAAAAGCTCGAATTCAATGCACCTTTCCAAGCCATAATGTTCATCATACGTAAGTTTCAACAATCTCCCAGACACTGAACTGCCATAACTTCAGGCCTCGGCCGGTGATATTCAAACGGTCGTCAGTTCAAACTCTGTTACACACGCACAACCGCCTCCCGGTTGTGTCCAAATCGCCCCATGAATTCCAAACCTATAAACTCCTATATGTCTTACTCCTCCAAGCGAATATGCTTGGTAAAATCCAGCATATCTTACCCCTCCGATTCAGCATAACCCCCAATAAAATACGAATATATCCTACTGCTCCAAGTTCAGTATATTTCACCATCCGATTAAATTGACAGTATAGTACTGGTATAGCTTACCAAAGCTTTGTATTCCTTCTACTCCAACCATACAAAAAAAGCACTTCGCATTCTACTGAAATTAAAACAGTGATGAACAATGCATAGGTACGCGCACGAAACGTAGTACAAGTCTTATGGCTCCTCCCTGCGTACGTGACCGCACACTATGCAGCAACATCAAAAACAGTATTAACTCAACACTGCATCGGGGGGGAGGGGGGGGTTACAGAAAAACTAAGTTGTTTCCAACTAGATTGATCAACTATGAATTATCCAGCCCCTAACCTAACAAAAAAAACAGCATGCGCAAGTAAATACCCAGCATGTTATTGCTTCGCGGCGGGCGCGCGGGGGGGGGCGCGCGAGGGGCGGGGGGTATCCGAACACAACCTAGTGAACACATAGAAAAATGAAACATATTCCGATCTCTCTACCAAATGGAAAAGCCCGAGCAAACGAATATTTTCGTTGCCGGCCGTTCACACACGCACGCACCGCACGGGAGGGGGGGTACATATTCCAGATACTTCGTGAGCAAAATCAAAACAAATTTAATGGTCTCGACTTCGAACACGTTCGTACGTACACACGTGCATCACCTCTTCCCTTGCTACCAAGCGGAGACGGATGCCTTCGCCGCAACCTTCGTTCTCCAATCTGATTTCCGGCCGCGGCTCAGGTCATCTTGTCCGTCAGGGGGATACCACTGTCGCTCCCGAAGCATTGAACTCAACGAAAGCATGGGGAAGATACCGTAGGGACACGTGAGAGCAATATCCACTAGTTTTGGCTGATAATAATAGCAAGTCTGGTGATCCAGCGATGGTATGTAAAATATTACCGTCCTATACGTTGTACCAGGTATATACTTCTTCTGTTGTCCTCCCTCCATACTTGAGTCAGCTTGCAAGTTTTTCCTTCTAGTGTATACCTGCTCCAGAATTTGTACTATTAATAGTATCCAAGAAATATTACACCATGTACGTTGTACGGAATTTCCCACTGGAAAAAATTGCGCGCATTCCATCCAGGGATACTTTTCTTTTTTTTTGGGTACGTACAATACATCAGGTACATCCATTGCGTAGCCTGCTGCATTACGATGTGTTATCTTTGTGTCGTAGTTTGTGACCGCAGAGCTTGTATCTCTCTGGGGTGTGAAGAATCAGCACGGACACTGGGAATGCTGGGTGTCGACGAGTAGAAGAACAAACAGCTTAATGTGAAGCACACACACCCTGCGCGGCCTGGTAGGTGAACTACTAGCGGCGCGGGGTGGTGGCGATGGGTTTTATTTTTAACCCCAATGCCAAGGAGTTCGTTCCAACAGCAGAGGAGGAGCATCGCCACAGCGG
>JBBMHQ010057932.1:0-15971 GCA_037834295.1 Postelsia palmaeformis
CCACGGTGGGATTTGAACTTGGGTACCAATACCAATGGTCTTTGAAGCTGACCACTGGTCTACCGGGGCGACCGGACGATATCATATTATAAGTCATACCTGGTACCTAGTACCTCGTACCAGGTACATGATGCCTGGTAGGTACTTTGAACATGTTGGGGTGCAAACGACGATGACAGACGCCAGCGAACGGAGGAACGGACCGCGAGAAGAGCCAGTGCGCTCATGACTATACACACAGGTCCTGCTGATGATAGTCGCGTCAAGAAATACGAACAAATGCGAAGAGCGAGTACAGAGAGATGCTCGTCGGCTTGTCACCATATATTCCAGGTGCTGCTGTTGTACTGCTATATCGCGGTACCATCCACGTACACGACCCTCGCGCCCTAAACGTACGAGGCCCGCCCGAACGGAGACACACTCTCCGCGAGAAGCAGCAGAAATCATTAGGGTCTTTACACTTCTACTCGCATGATGTGACATAAACGTACTATTAATACGCACAGCAGCCGTAATATGAATTGAACAAGCGCGGTACTGATTATTGAAAGACATGCTACATGCTGCACCCTGATTATTGAAGGACACGCTGCATGCTGCACCAGCACCACCCAAGATAGCCCCCAGCAACGGGCAAAATAACTGTCCGACCGCAAGGAACCCTACCCCAATTGCCTCCCAAACCTCACACCTGTCCGAGCTCCAGCAGTGTCGAAGCCATCCTCCTTTGCTCCTCGCTCAGAACACCCTCGTTAGCTCCGAGAACACCAGCATCACTACCAACAGTCGACGCAGCCCCATCCACCGCAGCCGCCATGCAATTCAACGTTCTGCGCCCACTACTCCCAGGCTTCAGTGTACCACCGCCACGGGTACTTAAGCTATGACAAGATCTCGCGGATTCGATTGAGGCGCCAATGCTACCCGAGGGGCTACTAGTCTTGAGACCGCGTGCCACCGGCATTGCACGTGTTGGGACGATGAAAGATTCCGCAGCGGCTACAAGACAGAGAACCACCGCAATTCCTGACGCGGTTACCATGGCTGAACGGCGCATCGGGCGGCAGCTCGATCGAATGGACACCATCATACTGCTGGTGTGTCGGGCAAAACTGTGCACTACTGACAGCACCGGCAGGACAAGACGCAACATGAACACACGCACTGCACGCGTTTAGTTCGAAAAATCCCGGCAGCCGTTTGAAAAACGCCTTTCAAACAGGTCTAACTCCTTTTAATAGCGGCCCATAATGCTCCCGCACACATTGTTTTTTGGCGGACAGCACACATTTTTCTCGACCAACCCGACCTCATCTTGCACTGCATTCGGCCTTCTTCACATGGATACCCAAGGTGATGAGCGAGAGAGCTGTATTATAATGCCGATGCTGCCGTCTAGGGTTTCTGCAGCCCATAGCAGCAAGGGGATCTTGTTCGTTCATACCAGGAGGAACCACTTGACTTGCCGAACCTTCGTCCCTTCCCGCCTAATTGTCATGGATCATGTCGGAATGACAAACAGCCACAACAACGGAGCGCGAGCAGTACAGCAGCACGACACCACGACTGCTGCTGCTACTGCTGTACTTGGTGCATATGATGCGTAGCAGCCCAATTTCCCACGGCGAGCTAGCGTTTCTCTTTCAGGAAAGGGGTGTAGGTTTTCCCAACCGCTCGAGCGCCATCGACACGATATGTATGCATATACGTGTAGTCCACCCGTTATTTGTGTGCATGAACTCCATGTAGTGTATTCTTTGCCTGTTTTTGAAATACGCGTATGATATCGGATTTGTGCGTGACCAAACGTAAGGTGGAGACGTGGAACAAATCAACACCAACACGAGTGAGACAGCAACAGCAGAAGTATAGTATTGCGGGGGACCATAGTTAATAGGGCCAAATATTGTTAGTAAATATAGGAAAATATACACCAGGTAGGGTTTTGCGCATACCGTAGGTCCTATTTAATATGGTGTCCCGTAATAGAGACTATCGATTCCCACAGCACAACCAGCAGCACCACAAGAACACCGGTCATCTCCTGTCCCTGGCTATTACGGGGCAGATACTGTAGTTAATAGGACCTATGGTACACACACAAACCAATATATTGACCCATTTTTACTAACAATAATAGGTCATATTTACTATTGCCCCCCGTAATATTTCAATACCAGGTAGATACCTGGTAGATTTCAGTGCTGTAAAATTTAAAATTCCTTTCAGGGCCGTGGAGTCCACACAAGAATGGAACATCGACATCGAAAATCGGCAAATGCTTTCGTTTTTGAGAGTATTTTTGGGCCCGTCTCAACGAGAAACCTTTTTCATGATAATGGCATAGGGGGAAAAAAATATGATTCGATCCGAATAGAATTTCGTGAAAAAAATGCCTTTGGGTCCTATCATCGAGGACCAACGTTTTTTTTCTAAGATCGAATAACGCACAAATGTCAATGAATACCAGAGGGCAAGCGACGAGGCAAGCGACGGCCTGCGTCTTCCCCGGGTCGCCGCTGGCAGCGACCGGTTGTTTCTGCCGGCACCGCCGAAGTGGCTATCGCTCGTGGGATGTCTTGGGTGGCTGGCGCAGTACGCAGGCAGCAGCGACGGGGATACAGCGATCGAACTTCTGATCGAAGTCGTGACCTGGTCGGTGCTTGTGTGGTTTGCGAGGCAAAGAGGGATGAAAAACTGGGTTTGCGACGGCTTTGTATTTTTTTTACGCGTCGCGGATGGTCTACTCTGTGCTAGGGGCCGTCGGACCTCGCGCTGCGGCTGCTCCGGTGGCCCTGTCATTCGGGAATGGTAGGTCTCATCTGTGAAGCAGCCGACGGGACGGCTCAACTTTCCGTGGCTTGCTTCGGTTTTCAGGAACATGCCACGTCGAGTTGGATAAACTCCCGGATATAAATAACACAAAGAGCCAGAGAAGTTCCAAAAAAAATCTTATCGGATTCGTTATTTTCGCTTTATTCGAATCAAACATCAAAGTGCCTGATGGGTGATTCGCTTTTCGACCGATCAGATGCAAATCGAATGATTATTTTTTTTTGGCAGAGTATCATCAACAAAACTTCTCGTTAAGATGGGCTCTCAGACGAGGTGTCCAAACAGAATCGAAAAGTGAAAATATAATCCAGGCAGAACAACGGAGAGCACATTCTACCGGCCGTTCATAACTCCGCACGCATGCCGACAGTCTAGCGCTAGGCAATGCAGATCCACCACAGAAGCAGGTAAACGCGACGTCAATTCGATCCGGGGAGGTCGTTGGGCCTCCCATGGAGGTGGTGGCGCGTCCAACATTAGGCCCCGGGATCAAACTTCAAATTATGCTGAAAACGAACTCCCAACCTCGTTCTCGAGAGGGCATCATCCTTAGCTTCCCTCAAACTATACTCTCCTTAGCTCGAACGCCGGGAAGCAAAGTTCCGAGAAGGTCGGGACTGGCGTTGTGGTTCGCCTGCTGGCTGTTTACGGGGGGGTCTGTACGACTGTGTTGCCTTGCCAGCTGTGTAGGTTGGATGCTGTGTACGGCGGTCCTGGTGTGGTCTTATGACGTTGCTGCGCTGACAGAGTAGGACGCGCTGAATTGGAATTTCACGGGCCAGGCCAGGCTTTGGCCCCGTGATTTTAATACATCGGGGGCTGGGCTGGGCCGGTCCGGGCCGGACCGACGGCACTCGCCAGAGAATTAGCCCTACTTTCGAAAATCACTCTTCTTGTTTTCTTCCCATCTGTTTCGTTTTCCTCCGTTCCATTTACTATCCTCGCCCTTATTTTTCATCTCCATCTTATGAAATAATAGTAACTCAGACCCGGGGTCACTAAGTAGGCTCTTAAGGTGGGCCCTAACAAGGGGAACAAACCCCATAAAAACCGAAGAGTAGAACCAAAGAGCACGTGAGTTTTATTGGTCAAGTTGAGAGAAATTAAACGAGAGATCCCCGATACCTCCGTACGTTTTCCCATTTCGTTTTTTCCATATGCCCAGGGCGCCAATGTGTTTAACGAAATGGGTGTGAAATGGAAGAAATATGCGATACCCAAGGGGCAAAGAGAAACATGGGAGGAGCTCAAACCGTTGGGATGAAGTCCCAATAAATTTTACACGACCGGTTGGCAAGCGCACGATGTCCGAGGTAGTGCGTGTAGCTGCCACGCGGCTTGTCTGCTCACGACGCGATCATGTATGGATATTATATGACGAAGGGGTCCCCCCCGCAAGAAACCGTGGGATCAGGAAGTGGCTGTGGCGTTTTATTTCTCGAGACGAGTGCCACTCAACATTCAAACGCCTGTCACCTAACAGCGATGGCCGATGCGCGACTACTATCGCGGGCGACCATAAAATAGGACCTACGGTACGCACAAAAACCTGTATGTTTCCCTACTTTTACCCACAATTTTTGGTCCCATTTACTATGGCCCCCCGTAAATAGAGCACTCCGGAGGGAGCGGCTTGAACCACGATGACCGCTTGCTGTGGGGGGCGCCTCGCGTGTGCGAGTTGTGTCTATCCACCGTCGTTGTCGAGCGCTACCGCCGGGAAGGGAATCGCGTGCTGTTGTGGTTGAGTCATTCTGAAAAATTGCACCGCGTTAGAGCGACTCGGCTTCTTGTTTATTTATCGTTTTTTCTCTCGTGTTTTTTTCTTGCCAGGACTCAACCTTATGCTTTCTGCCGGTACCAAAAAGCTGAAATTCTGTTCATTCGTTTTTTGTTCTTTTTCCTCGTTAAGACCGGCTCTTATCCCCCCCCCCGCTACGGTCCGTGCCGTGCATTTTACTTCAGCCCTTCGTACTATTGCGGGGTACAACAGTAAATAGGACCAAATTTACGTTAAAATAGCGAAATACATACCAGTATTTTTTTCTTGTGTACCGTAGGTCCTACCAGGTATTTAATATGGCCCCCCGTAATATAGCGGCAGTGCCAAAAGGGCGCGTTCGTTTGTGTCACACGCATACGAGTAGTCTGCCCATTTTCTGCGTGAGGGAAAGCGCGCTTTTGCCATTCATTTGGGAGTCGATGATCGTCGTAAAACGTGGTGGAGCGCAACGATGATATACCTGGTATACAACAACACAAAAAACGTCGCGTCAATAATCCTGCCAAAGATGTCATCCAGAACCGGCGCATACTGTCGTGGACTTGAAGGCAGTACCTGTACGTAGAGCACTGCTTCGAATGTAATCGACGGGCGGGTGATGCATTAAATGGAGTGTATGACAGCGTTGCATCAGCAAGTACCGGGTGCCCTGTTCCTCTAGCGTAACCTACAGTAAGGACAGCGATTCTAGCCGCTCGCGCGAGCATCGGTGCTCCCTTTCCTCTCCCTTTTTCTTGAATAGAGTGCTTCGGACTTGTGAGCGGGATACAGGAGATTTCGTAGTGTGTTTCAGCAGCCCTTGATTTTGAACGCTTGCACGTACTGGTAATGTTGTTTTGCAGCGTTCACGCAATCGATCCCAACGCTTGAAACAGGAGAGCCTCGTCATGACGCGCCAACTTTCCAGGGCAATCATTCCCCGCAACAATCTAAGCAGACCAAGGTTAGAGCTAGTAGAGTATTAGAGTTGTACCTGTCAGCACCGATCCTGCTGCTTTCGTTTTTCCACGAGGGGCGAACACTGCTGTCAAGACAGCAAGCAGCAGCGGCAGGTCTAGACGTAACCAACTGGTGATCATGTCTTTAGTTTTGTACATACCAATACCAGGTATTAATAGTACGAACGACGATACTATTCTCTATTTTTCCGCCGAAATTTGTCTCTCATATGGTGTTACGCCTTTTTTTTGTCTCTTGCGGGGCGTTCCGGTCTAGAAAAAGACATTTCGTGCCAATAGTTTTCTTTATAGGACGCTGCTACACAACAGCACAGGTACGCGTAGTTTTTCACTTGTTTTGTGAGGGTGGCAACGGCGGGCAAGAAACGCCTTCCTGTTTAACGGTTGGCGTTGCAACATGCAGGTCTGTTTTCTCCTCTGCCGGGTGGCCTGCTGTCATGGTATACCCCTGTTCCCTTGTATTTTCGTGGAGGCCTTACTGTTTTCCCTGCAGAAAAAGGGGGCATTTGCCGTGTCGCTCAGAAGTCAAAAGCATCTATTAGAGAAGGCGCCACAAGTTGGTGTATGTTCACACGTGTGAGCGATTAAGAGGAACCGCTCACCCCGATGGTCTACCGGTACTGTCGTTGTTAACCTCGAGTACCACTTCTGTTTAGCGCTGATGTCACTGGCTTCTATTTTCCCATGTAGATGTTTTATTTCTCGAAAGGCACCAACTGCCGAGAGTATCTACGTAGCGTGGGTAACAAGCACAATTTCGACGCGAATCGACCACAGGGAAGAAAGTGTCGAAGCTGTCGCGCGATTAAAAAAATGAAGGCGAGCACCGTCGTCGGGAGGGGTGTGTGCTCTCATTATCATGTGCGGCCGTAGTCGTATGTCCATAGACCCTCGCACCCCTACAATGCCGGGACGGAGCACTTCAGGTTTTCACCAACCAGGCAGGCATCGCTTCTTGCACAAAAAGGGGATGGGGTAGGAGGATCCTGCTTTCGTTAACCCGGGTCTTAGTTACCATGACTACAGGGAGGGAGCAGCAGAGAGAAAGGCGACGACATTAGATGGAAAGGGGAAAAAATAGACACCCGTCGCTTGCATCCCGGTGGGAAGGGCCATTGCTTGCCGTGCATCCTAGAAGAAATCTGGAGGAGGCGTTAAGAGCTACTATTCAGGGGAAATATTTAGAATCAGGACCAAATTTACACAGTAAGATATCTGGAATAAAGAGGTTTTTGTCGAAATGGTGGGTCATGATTACTATGGTCCCTCGTAGCACAACACTCACACGTGTGAGTAAGTCAAGAGCAATGAGAGACAATCTTCGACCTGAGCTGCAGTAGCCGGTTTATGTTCCATTCTTACTCGTTGTATCCTCTTTTTACCTCTTTTTTACCTCGTTACACTTGGCGACGAAACACACTGGCGTCGCCGGCACGACCGTTTCTGGGTCTTCGCTCGATCGCTAGGCCCCCTTGGTGGCGTGATACTATTTACTACTCCCCGCTAACCGACTCTTTCTACCCTGCAATTCGGTCTCACCGCCAATCAGGACAAAACAGGCTGTTTCTCGATGCTTTGACCGTCGCCTTGAGCCAACCTGCGCTGGAAGGAAAACGAAGTAACGTCGGCAACGACCGGAGGTACTGGTACGTGCCGAGGGGCGATCTGCAGGTCACGTGCTTGGCGGTCTGCAGACTCTGCCGAGGCTCCGTCGCGCTGAGGGTGTCAGTCGCCGAGCTCACGCCACGCAGCCTCTGGTCCTTCGCTGCTGCCAGGCCCACGCTGCCGGTCGAGTGGCCTAAGCTGCCTCGCGTGCCGCACGTGCGGGTGGACGTCTTCAATTGGACGCTGCCGACCGAGAGGCTGTGGGAAAGCATAGCGATGGGGCAATTGGAAGAGGTAGAGTCGCTGTGCATAGCCGCCCTCATCAGCAACACTGATGACCCTCGCGCCTCGAGCGTGGTTTGGCCGCCTAAATTGAAGGCGCTCGTGGTCAATTCAGTGACCGATACCGCAAGGGCCTGGGATGTGGCTTGGCCGCCCGCCATCGAAGACCTGTTGTTCTCGCACTGCTTCAACCAGTCGGTTCGTGGCGTCACGTGGCCGACTGGCCTTCTGCGACTGGCCCTCGACGGCCACTTCAGGGAGAGCGTAGATGGAGTTGTTTGGCCTCCCTCTCTGCAGCATCTTGTGTTTGGAGAAAAGTTCAACTCGCCGCTCGAAAAGGTCACGAATTGGCCGGCTTCGTTGGTGCGGATAGAGTTTGGAGGATCCTTCAACATGCCAGTCGTGGGGGCCGTGTGGCCGGCCGCTCTCGAGGTCCTTGAGTTCGGGCGGTCCTTCAACAAGCCCATAGCCGGAGCGGCGTGGCCGAACACCCTGCAGTACATGACTTTTGGTAGAAACTTCAACAAACCTCTGGACGGGGTCAAGTGGCCGGAATCTCTCATTCGGCTGGTCTTCGGGGACAGCATGAACCAGCCTGTCGCCGTCGCGGGGGTCAAATGGCCGACCTCCCTGACGCATCTCTCGTTCGGTTCCAATTTCGATCAACCGATTACCGGCATCGTTTGGCCGCCCTCCCTTGAATCACTCATGTTTGGTGATAGTTTTAATCAACCTATTGCCCAAGCCGCGTGGCCGCCGAGACTACGGCAGCTTACGCTCGGGCACAAGTTCAACCAGCCCATCGAAAACACAAAGTGGCCAGCCTCCCTCCGATCCCTGAGGCTGAGCGACGCTTTTGACGACATCATCGACGTTATCCGGGGCCCGGACCTGCCGCGCCTGAGGTTTTCCAAGGTTTTCGTCCAGCCTTTCCTAAAACTTCCGTCCGAAAAACGCCTCAATATCGTCCAGTTCGGCGATGCGTTCGACAAGCCGATCGCCGACTGCGATTGGCCCCCCTCGGTGCACTTTCTGGCGTTTGGTGACCGGTTCAACCAACCTATCGACGGCGTGTTGTGGCCAAAGCACTTGAAAGGCCTATCCTTCGGGAAGCGGTTCGACCAGCCGTTCCTCTACATCGCGTGGCCGTCGTCTCTGCGCAGCCTCACCATCGGGGGGCAAGAACAACCGATCATTGCCATGTGCTGAAAGGAAAGGAAAGGAAAGGAATGAACCCGTCCTGCGCGCGGTAGGGGGTAGGGAGTTATTTCGGGGGCCCATTTCCCCCCCCCGACTTGATGGGCCTCGTCCCCAACCAAGGAACTACGAACTATATGTTAAAAATCTCTTAGACATCGCTGAGCTTAAATTTGTCATAGACCTACCAGCCAAAGAGATGGTTCGTCGCGGTGCGTGTATGTTTTCTCAATGTTTTTTTTGGGGGGTGGGTGGGAAGTTGGGTACAGAGCTCCTAATGTGAGCAACCGGAGAAGAAATAGGTACCCCCCGTTACCGCACGACTTGGCTCGAAGCGGGGTACATCAGGATGAGCTCTAGTACTCGAGAGATGAGTGCCGTCGACTCTGCGCAGAGGGCGTGGTACCAGATCGCCTGTGAGGAAAAAGAGGAAATCATCTTGCACGAAAGGAGGGGGCAGAGTTTTCAGGCGAGAGATGATCTGCGCGTACCAGCATACCTGGTATGATTATTTCTTCGAAGCATTTGTTTTTGGTGAGGCATAGATAGGGCTTTCCATGTGAACAACCGTAGACGAATTATGTAGCCCCCTTTCACCGTAGCAATGATGAAAGGAGGGGGGTGGTACATCATGATGTATTTTAGTGCTATAGAGGAGTGCCGTGGCGTCGTACCAGACCTTCTCTGAAGAAACCTCTTGCACAGAGGAAGAGGAGGGATCGGGTTTTCAGGATTCAGGGTTGCGCGTGCGAGCTTTTTTTCAGTGAAGCGTTTTTTTTTGGTGATATATTGAGCTTCTCACGAGAGTTTTGAGTAACCTGATGAAGTTGAGCTACCCCCCTCACCGTAGCATAGCTCAAAGGGGGTACGTCATGTGGACTTTGTTGCTACGCAGGTGGCCGGGACCCCCCTCCCCCCTGCATATTCCCCCCCTGCGTATTGCGGGCGTAAAATAATATTTGTGAAGACAATTAACAAAGTAGCGCACCATTTGGCGTATGTAATTGATAGGTTGTCGGTACATTGGGCGGTTTGCTACATTGTCTCAATGTCTCCACAACCAGTATTTTACGCCCGTATTGGGCGGGGGGGTCCTGACCTTCTGTCAGTGCAGAGAGGAGTGTGTCAGTGCCGTTGACTGCGTCATGGGCGTCGTATCAAGCCGTCTGCGGAGAAACCGCTTGCCTAGAGGCAGACATCGGGTTCAGGCTAGAGGCTTCCATTCAGAGGTTTTTGCACGTTCGACGCCGTGCTTGCTGGAGAGCGTACTTGCTCCGTATACGGAATGTCGACACCGTGTAATAAGCTGTTATTTTCGCCAGGCCAGGCTCGACTACTCGACTGTAAAAAAATCAGCATACACCATTGTCATACTTCCTCTGTATCATAAGTCTGTGCCGTCATGTTTTTGCGCCCCTTTAACGGTGTCCGATCTATCTTCCGTTGTTTTCGTTGAATTCTCCGGCGTTTTTTTAGCAAGAAAAACTTTTTTTTTAGCTGGTGCTTGAACCATGCAACCGAACGACCGGAAAATATTGAGTTGCCCCAAAAACGGCAATATTTCGTCCCTTTCCAGGCGGGCGGTGGGTGGGGCACTTAACCTAAACCTCCCCAAAAACACAAAAATTATCCCAACCCTGAAGCTAACCCCCCCTATCCTCAACCATCCATAACGCGTCCCCGATACTAAAACCAGTATAATAGGGACACCCGCACTAAAATCAAGACACTTGGGGGTCCCACACTAAAATGAAGACACTTGCGGGGCAAAAACAACAGTAGGGCCCGAACCCAACCCCACATCTACTCAACGATCCATGTCGTGTCCCCCTATACTCGAACCAGTATAATAGTGAACCCACACTAAAACTAAGACTCTTGAGGTTCCATATTAAAACCAAGACACTTGGGGGGCCCCCACTAAAACCAAGACACTCGCGGGGCAAAAAAAGTGTCTGTTAGTGTCGGGGGACAAAAAAGGAAAAAACTCGACTAGTCGTCCTCGCGGTCGCTGGGACTCGATGCCATCCAGGCGGAAGCCTTCTCCAAAGCCTCCGTGTCGTAATTCACCCTTTCCAACGTCCCCTCCCTCTGTCGTTTTCTCACCCCGGTGTGCTCTACTGCAAAGTCGTTGCCGCCCATCTTACGGAGTGTTTGGTTGTAAACCTTGAAAAGGCTCTGCGGTTGCCGATACCGAAAAACAATTCTTAAAGAAGGGCCAAATTGGCAAATTTTGACCTAATTTTAGTGTGTAACACGGTCTTCGTTTTTTCTTTTTACAGTCAGTCAAGCTTTGTACCTGGTATGTGTTTTGCCTTTCTAACGCACCCGACCATAGGCTAAACGTCAACGTGTAAGTACCCTAACGACTACGCACCCATAACGGCACAGACTTATGATAGAGAGGAAGTATTTGGATCTCAGTCCAAAATTTGACTTGAGCGTGAATGTCTTGACAGAGGAAGTATTTGGATCTTAGTCCAAAATTTGACTTGAGCGTGAATGTCTTGACTCCCAAGTTCTTGACAAAATGTGCTGTCACGTACTCGTAAGCCAATGCTGGACGCCGGCAACGGATTTTATTCGGAGCCACGTGCATTCGTAACACTCGTCTTACTCTTGGTCAAAGCGGGTCGACACTGCTGCGTTCACTCCTTGTACGGCTCATGCCGATATGAAGTACGTACTGCAGCAAACCGGGGAGTGAGGCGACAGGGAGTACGCGTGGCATACGGGAGTAGCAATTGTACAAGTCAAGAGTGAGTGCGCTTGGGACCGCGAGTCGGGTGTATACCAGGGGCACCAAAATATCTGAGGTGTACCAGGTATACAACTGGGGCGTCGATGCTTGGTGCTAGGGGGTTGTCAAATTTCTCCACTGAAACATATTCGCAAAAATTGTGACGTGGTGCGACCGGATCCTTATACGCGGCATTATTTGTCAACGAAAAATCTACTATGACCTGCTGTGTTCTGAAGTCGACCACCCCGTCGGTCACACTTAGTTATCCTGCGCGCCCACTCAAGCTACGAGTACACAGCAGTCACAGCAACAAGACAACGCCTATTCTCCTATCTTCTCCGTGAGCTGTTCTATTTTGGTAATTGCAGATCTGCCTGTCTGTCTGGTTGTCCGCATCCCCTATAAATATATTTTAACCTATACTAGCTTGTTCCAACGATCGATATATTAGTTCGCTGCATAAGATATCCATGCGACGTATTCGACTCTTGCAGACTAAATATACTGAAACATTCCATACCACCAGGTAATATTTTGCCATATAATACATTCACCACACCGTACCCATCACACCATACCACCAACAAACCCTATCACATACCGTGAATTTTCCATATAGTACATCAAACAGTACCATCAGAACATACTATACAAACATACCACATACTGTACCACACCGTACCGTACCATACCCATACTGTACCAACACCACCCAAGGGGCTCAATCATATGGGGACTGAACGAGTATAGATACCATCATTCTGTTGTACCAACAAACACCACAAGTGCACAAAAGCATGCCTTCAGGGCGACAGAGCAGGAGCGAGTGAACATACCATACTACTGTTGTACCAACACCACAAGAGCATGCGAGTTCGGGACGAGCGATGGCAGAGCGTCGCCAGCTCTCTGGCCGCAGAGCCATACAAGGACACAAGAAGAGTATGCCCCGCGCAGGGCACTCAAGCACGAACGAGAATAGGTACCATACTCTTGTTGTACCAACACCCCACGGACGATAATGTATGCCATACTGTTGTTGTGGTAATATACTATACTGCTGTTGTTGTACCAACACCACACGACCGAGTATATAGACACCGCATTGAGTTTTGCAAAAAAGTCTCTACAGCAGTATGTAGTTGAAATAAAACGGCACGACAACAATGAGAAAGAACCAAGGTAAATACTGCCAACTTTAAATATCATAATTTTTAAGCAAATGAGATCTTTCCACTAGCCTGGGAACTTTTTCTGTCATTTTCACGAGTACTTTGTGTGTTTGTATTTTTCCACCAGTAATTTTCGCCGCAGCTGAAGTACAGAAACAGAAAACTACCGGTTGGGACATCGTTGCATTTATTTGAAAACTCCCATTGTGACCTCATGACATTTATTTGACGAAAATTCTGCCAGAGATCCCTCTTCAATCTGTTGTTTATTTCGTAGTAGGCGTCGTGCGCGTTTTTCGGCACAACCAACATTTTTTTAACTGGACAACCGACATATAACCAACGGCAGCCAGGTGCATGCCGCAGCCACAGTATCCAGAAACCCTGCTGTAGAAAATACGACGGAAATACTATTGTTGCGATACTGCTCGTTGGGGATCACTTGCCAATCTGTCGTCTACTTTGTAGCAGCCGCATATGCGTTTTTCTTGGCACAACCGACATGCTTTTCATTGGGCAGCCGACATACAACCAACAGCAGGCAGAGATCGACCCCCGAGCTATAGCGCTCGTGGAGATGCTCGTGCCGCTGTGGAAGTTAGAGTAGTTGTACAAGGTTTTTGTGCTGTGATGCCTTTTAGCACCGCGAAACCGATGGTTGCAATGAAATCTACCCTAATAATGCTGTTGTTGTACTGGTGCGTGACTCATGGCGCTGTGGTACGCTGCGGCTGGTGACACTGCATTCGGAACCGACGTGCAGCTCCTACGTCCCTGCGGTCGTCCCTTGTTTGCTGTGTGCCCGGGGTCTCTGTCGGCTGGCAGCACCTACCTGTCGCCTGTTCCGGCCCAGCTGGTGGGGCATTTGCCGTTAGCACTACTGTGTATGACGAGGCTGAGCACGGCGAAAACACATATGATACCTGGTACATTACAGTACAACAACCGCTAACACAGCAGATTCATGCAGTTTGGAGCTTGACCTCTGCCGCCGGATATCTGTCACGTTCGTCATTCTCGCTATTTTATTAATAGTAATATTAATAGTAGGCTGTGAAAGAGTCTGGTTCATCACTATAATACCAACAACATGAAGGAGAACTGTTCCTAGCATGTCGAATGCCCTTTACGAATCACGAAGAATATCCGATATCTTCGCTCAGTAGGACAACGAGTAGTACAGATCAGATATAGGCAACACGCAGACATTCAGTCCTAAGCCAAAAACTCGCCTGCTGGGGTGTGTTACAAGGGTTACCCTGGGCTGGGTAATCGATCGGCCTTTTACCCCTATAGCTCAGTAGGTGACATCTTCACATTTGACGTCGCCCAGTTCACGGGTTCGAACCTCACTTCGAACGTTTCTTTATAGTAACGCTTGCGCGTGACTAAAAACACATCACCTCCCTGGTTCCCCCGGTAATGGAACGAAGCGGGTAGGTCAGTGTACAGACGTATGCATACGGTCCTGACGCCCCAAAGATCCTGCCGTTCAGAAGGGGGAAAGTGTTGTAAGAATTACCCTGGGCTGGGTAATCGATCGGTCTTTTACCCCTATAGCTCAGTGGGTAACACCTTCACAGTTGCTGTCTGTACCGATGCCGACTAATCTCTCTTCTCGTCACTCTCACCAAGTCCAACTGCGACTTGACAAAAAAAAAGACAAGCGAACTGAGAACAGCGCTCGAACGCATTCCATCGAGGGCAGTAACAATTTATATAACTGAATATTTAGCTATACAATATATCCACCACACCACCGTACCATTATACCATACCACTATCATACCATATTACATATCGTGATTTTTCCATATAGTATCCAAACAACCGTACCATCATACAAACCCACATACGATACCACATACCGTGCCACGCCACACACCATCCCGCACCGTACCGTACCACGTACCATACCATACCCATACTGTACCAACACCCGAGGGGCTCACCTGTACGAGGACACAAGAAGAGCATGCCCCGGGCAGAGAGCACTCGAGCACGAACAAGTATACAACCATACTGCTGCACAACACCACCAGTAGTAGTAGCATGCATGTAAGGAGCAGGAGGCGTGGAGAAGAGCATTATTACGAACAAGGAAACATGCTGTTGAAAATGGATTACACCACCGCTGTGTATCTGTGGACACCCCACTCGAACAAAGGTAGTGCTGTTGAACCGAGGGGCTCAACCCCACGAGGACACGAGACAAGCATGCATGCCCAGTATCGTTGTAGATACAGTAATAACTTATCAACGCTTCCTGTTCCATACGTGCATGCTTCTTCTCAGTTTGTAAAAAACTGTACCGGTATGGAGTAGAGAGTGTTGAGAAGAGCATGCCCCGCACTGAGAGCATTATTCAATGAGCACGCGTGTAGCACGTGTGTTTGGCCTTGTTGTTGAACCGAGGGACTGGACCATACGAGGACACCAAAAGAGCATGCCCCGCGTGTAGTGTCTGTATCTTGCCTGTTCCGATGGTACCCATTTGCGACATATAATCTTTACATTCGATCGAAATTCCCACTTGAACTTCGAAACGGGAAAAAAACAATATTAAAACTCAGACAGTTTCGGCACAAGCGCCGTCATAGTTCAGCAGTAAAACTCTGTGCCCCAGACAAGGACGGGGGGCCAGAGATCTCCTGTCACGATATAACTGCTTGTTGGAGACCTTACCAGAGTAATTCGCTTTTTCGATCCTCTGTGTGGTACAGAGATCTTCTATGCCGATAACTTTATAACCGTCGTGCGTGTTCCACATGGCCGCTGTATCATGCGCATTCGTCTGCCAAATACTCTGTAACCGCCGTGGGTGTTTCACCTGTTTTTCATTCCACAGCCGACGCCGCAGGAAACAAGAAACCCCGCTGTGTTGCTGTAAAACCGATTTGGAACCACGACCCCCTGATGGGCTTTTTTATATTTCGCCTTTCGATCCTTTGTGTGGCACAGAGATCTCCTGTCCTCGTCTGTCGATTACTTTGTAACCGTCGTGCGTGTTTTACATAGTTTTCCATTGCACAACCGACACGGCATCCACAGCAGTATCAACAAACAAACATAAATTATCCGGGAAATAAATGCTCTTGTTGCGGAAATGCTTGTAGTGCCGATAGCCAGCCCGCAGACGCCCCGTCTGAGTCAGACCCCGCCTGCTACGAGGTGCCGTCTGTGCCGGTGCCGACTGCTGGTCTCTCTCGTCACTCTCACCAACTCCCACTGCGCCTTGACAAGAAAAAACATAGCAAAAGCTGGGAACAGCGCTCGAATGCATTTCGTCGAGGGCAATGATAAATTAACTATTACTATTGCTATTATTATTATTATTATTATTATTATTATTATTATTATTATTATTATTATTATTATTATTATTATTATTA
>JBBMHQ010057943.1:2289-15966 GCA_037834295.1 Postelsia palmaeformis
GGCAAGCTCCCTTCATGAGCAAAGGCGCTCGATCAGATGGCACCCAGCCTTTATTTGCCCAATGGTTGGTTATAGGGAGCGCGTCGTCGAAACGAAGGAGCAAGACAGAATCATCATCGTACGAAAGTGTAGCGAGATCGAGATCTTCAGGCGGCAGGCAGCAGTGCCAACGCATGGATTGCATCCAACTCTTGCAAACGCTTTTATATGCACACGCCACATACTATGAATCGATTTCGGACTACAGAGCGAAAAAGCGAAAAATGTCCACAGAAAAGACAATGGAGAGCGCGTCGTCGATACGAAGGGGCAAAAGACATCATCGTCACTACCGTACGAAAGTATAAAGCGAGGTCTTCAGGCGGCAGGCAGAATAAGTTGCCCACGCGTGGATTACCCCCGACTTTTTGCAAACGCACTGATTCACACGCACGCTACAACCAATTTGGGACTTGGAAGGTGGAAAAATGTCGACAACATTGAACGATTTCAGCATCGGCCACAAGCCAGAGCCAGCCGCCTGGGCTGCTGGAGGGTAACAGGGTGTTCTTGATGAAAGGAGCTGCACGACACAAGCGCAGGATGGTGATGCGTTCGTTACTGGTTGCTGCACGCTATTATTCCTAAAAGCGTTCATGAAAAGGTCGCACTCATCGTACTTTCGGTCGATACAGCCCAAAAGGGTTAAGACACACACACATAAACCGCCAGTGTTTTCGAAACTGTTACCATCAATCCCATCGTAATAAATCTTCTCCTAAAAACATGATATCTTCTACACGTAGGAAAACGAAGAGTACCAGATACGCGAAAGCGCTTACAGACGAATGATTGACCCGACTTCCGAATGACAAAAAAAAACAATTATTAAAAAGGACAACAGTAGAGTGTAAGCCACACCTTGCTTCACGTAAAAACCTGAGCCCGAAGTAATAATTTCTTGAGCGGTATAGCTTACTGTATTCAGGTAACCCCCTCCATCTCAATGAGAAAACTCTGTGCATATTACGACGAATTATATTCTTCTTACGAAAAGCGGTGCTCAAGCAAGATCTCAACACTGACGGCACACACGACGACCCCGATCTTTCGGGAGAGGCGAAAATCACTGGCCCCCAGCCCCCTCCCCGACCCGAGCACAGGACGCAAAGCTGACGCTTACGGCAGTCCCGTGCCTCACCCTCTTTGATCATGTACTCCATCAGGTCTGTGGAGTGCGAATACGGGTGTTCGATCATGAAGTCGAACCCTAGAGCGTTAACCAGTTGGTTCTCCGCCTTAAGCAGGCGTTCTCGGTAGTCTTGGAACTCCTGGAAACGTTCAACGGGAGGGAATAGGAAACGAAGCGAGGAATTAAGAAAAAATTAAGGAATTGATGCTGTGTCCCTCGAGGATAGTTCGAAGCCAAAAACGACTGAAGACACCAACCTTGTTGACCTACCTCGTAATAAATGAAGACCATACATATAACAGGCTGCCTTATACCACAAGAATAGGATTTACGCGCTCGCGGGCAAGCACGATCGAATTTTGATCGTCCAAAGTTCTTAGTGCCCCTACAAAACTCAGCCTGAGTTTCTTATTGCCTTGGTTCTTGCTGGTGGGCCTATATTACATCAAAAAGGGTATACTATACCCAGGTATACAGCAGCACAGAGTAGCCGTATCCACTGTTGATAATACTTACGCGAGATCCCGGTTCAAGCTTGCGGGAGCTCCCGTGTCGGACTTGGTGTGTCACAATCAGAACACTGTTGATGTGCACACGAAACTCTTCCACCTTCGCCGCCAGAAATATAGCCGCAGCGGCAGCATCCTGCGGAGTGTAGCAATTTGTAGGCAAGAGAACAACGGGGAAGAAAGCGAAGCAGGAAGCGCGTGCTGAGCATTTCATACATTGAAATTGTAACAAAGGGTGAAGCTGAGAGTTCGCTGGGATTCCCCGCTAGTTGGCTGGCGAGCTGGCGAAGCCAAATAACGGACTAAAGTTGCTACAGGGCTGGTGCTATTTAGCTTAATTTTACGTATAATTTTACATACTTGGAGCACGTGAACACAAAAATATGATGTTCGTGAAGAGAAGGTCGGGTTTCGAGTGCTGAGGACACAGGGATCCGCAGCGATGCCTTGGTGGTGGTGTTGCTGTCATGCACTACTGTACCATATACTGTATTAATGATACTATTAAAAACTGCACTTACACTGCACTGCGCCCAAGCTTACACACCGCAGCAGCATCAGTGTGCGTTGTTGTATATAGCGCAGCGACGTGAAGAGCGGGAGAGGAACCGAACCCGAAGCGTATACAGTCAGTAACTTTGAAGTTGAGTGTACCCTATAAATACCAATCTCGACGTAAATCGAATAATATTTAGCCCAATGGCCGACCCGAACCAGCACCGTTGACGGCGATGGTTTTTGATGCGCCATGAGCTGCAGTATACCTTTCAGCTCTTTCCCGCGCTGAGCGAGAGTGCTCTCACGGAGAAATATTCACGCCGTAGGGAAGAGGGCTTCCATGAGCAAGGAAACCGAAATAGCCGTCATCTATACATCATCAACAAATACCTACGAAGCGACTTCCAGTCATCCAACCAGGGCTCTCGTTACTGCCGTAGATTACGCTGTTGCGCCAGCGCAGCATTTTCCACAAAATCACTCATAAGCGCAACACTTACCGAGTGCAGCTTAGCGCAACACTTGCCGAATGCAGCAACACTCACTGGCAGCTGCGCAACACGTGTTGTCGCACGCAGAAAAAAAAAGTTGCAGAGCCTTTTTTTTGCGCCGAAGACGAGAACAAACTGCACGTATTCTTCGCCGCAGGCTTAAGACATCGTTAGTAATAGCTGTTTTCGCCCAGTGTGTACTTCTATATAGCCTGAGTATCATGCCGTCGGAGTGGACGGATTGAGCGGATCGGAAAGGTCGGTTTTCGATCCACTGTAAATTCGACGTCATGTGTCCGGGTGCCTTCTCTATCGTGAGGCGAATCGAGTTTGTAGTTTTTGAGCCCTTCGGAGTATTGCAGGCGAAAATATTCAGAAAACTGCGCGTGGTGTCCTGCTCGAAGGTTCTAGGAGGTGCAACGCGGTGAGCAGCAGCACCACCACCAGGAAGTGTCAACCCAGCAACGGAGATCGGATTGCTTGATCGAAAAAGTTGAGGATCGAAAAGGCTCTTTTTGAAGAGGATGAAAAAAAAAAGAGATTTGTCTTCGGTCGTGAACCACCTTTTTCGATCGATGTATCCAACGGCCATAAACAACTATTCTGACAACTGCTGTACCAGTCATCTTGGGGCAGACTTGGAAATAGCCCGGGTACCCACATACCCGTATGAGATACGTTTCGTCTTTCGGAGACGGTTTGAACGATCCGGCAAAATGCATAATTGAAGGGGGTTTCCAGGCGTTTCTTGGCGAATATACCGCAAATGTCAGCCTTCGGCGGCCCCTGGAGCGTTCGCGCGAAAAGCCCTGACGGTCTGTGAGAAGCCCTGCATCCAAGTCATGCTTCAAGCCACAAGAGATGCTGGTAAATCATTTGTACCAGATACCATACTGCCCGAATACAAATGGGTACCTGGCATTCTGGAGGAGGTATCAAACCAGGCTCGTCTGAAACGCAGGAACCCGGTAGCCTGGTGTGATACATCAGCAGATCAGCAGTATATACCAGTACGAGGTAAAAAAACGACCCACTCTGGAGAGATGCCAGTAACAGTGAGATGTTGTAAGAGGGTGCTCAGCATCGGCGCTGCCCAATCGTCAATCCCTTTCGAACCGCATCGACGTTTCGGGGCACGAACCACTTCGAACTACGAGTAGGATCAGTAAGTCGGCCCCTTCCTCTGGTCGGTCTATTAATAGGCTCAATACACAACCGCCATCAGAGCACGAGACGGCTTCACAACCGCCACCAGAGCACGAGACGGCTTGGCAGGACATGAAAGTAAGTCAAGAACGTAGGAAATCAAGCTGTCTCGTTTGAAAACAACGAGAAACTCAAGACACATTTCAGGATTTTCGTGAGAGGGCTGGCTGGTATGGCTGACTCCCATGAAATTCATACCAGGTATAATACGATAACACTGCTGGACCGGTATACCAGGTACCAGGTTTATTCCATCTCGAATATTCATCTCAAGAGTAGGACGTCATGCTCGTACGTCTGCTGGCGAGGCGAGAGTTTCTGTCGGGCGATCCGAGGAAGGATGATATACCCTGGCCATTAAAGTGAAAAGTCGGCGGAGTATATACTGGTACGATGGTGTCGCCGTATATATGACTGACGAAAAGTCAGAGTGTTATAGTCAGCTGGAAGCAGCAAAGGAAAAAAAAAACTTCTCTCTTGTTTCTTCTGGCACTCGACTTTTCTATTTGACCTCTCGTGTCATGTAAGAGAGGAGAGAGAGGAGAGGAGTTTAGGGGGACGAATCTACTGCCATCGAGAAGCTGTTCATATACCGCGAACTACGCACGTCCGTAGATTTCAGGGAAATGGGCGAACGTGAAAACGTTAAAACGTCATCTAGCCAGCACTTACGACTACCAGGTACCTGGGTACTTTTTTCCCCTCATGATACCCGCAGGGTACACTGCTTTGAACGACTCACCACACGGTTGATCTTCCTGAAAGACACTTGTGAGAAATACCGCTGGCAGATGGTCATCGCGGCACACATCACCAGCGACTTCGTCTGCAGGACCTTGCAACAGTCGAAGACGAACACTTGGCTCTTCTTCCTCAGAACTTTCTCCTCTTCCATCGATCTGCCCAGAGGTTCAGTGATTCATTGCGTCACATGAGGCCACGGACCGACTGCCACAGGTCGTACACGTACTCGTATCAATTTCAAGGCTGGCGGTGCTCGCCCACCACTCACCATTCGCTCCTAAATTACAACGCTACACAGCAGTATACAAGTATGCGGTGGCAACTGTCGTTTATTGCGTTCTGTTGTCATCAGGTACCAGGTACGTTGTGCTGGTATTGATATTGATGTTTTATTGAGAAAGACGGGTCCCTGATGTTTCGAGTCGTTTTCGAAAAATACTCACCACCTGGTACGTACCGTATTTACTGCTTTTGTATCAGGTATCAGGTGTTCGTGCGGAAGAGGACCAATAGAAAAAAACACGAAACCAGAAAGTGCGAATTTTGGCGCCGCGGAAGGGGCGATTAATATGTATCGGGAGCTACACCATATGTGACGCCGACACCACGGGAGAAACAGACGCATCATTCACAGGGACAACAAACACGACGCAGGTCGAACGCAAGGACGCAGATCGAACGCAAGTACTCTCTCTCCGGACGGCTTTGCTGCTGCACTCAATATGTGTTCCATTCGTTCATTGGATGGACAAAAAGTGCGTCAAAGTGCTTCGCTGGTTCGTTCGTTGCCGATTGGCCCTCGACTCCAAACTTGTTTTTGCCGCGAACTACTCGCGCCATCCAAACTCCGTCCGAGACGAAACAAGATAAATTAGATGCTCGCGAGCCGCACCACACACAGAAGGCACACGGTATCGCTCCTGTGTGTACTATCTACAGGAACGTCCTGGACGGGTTCTTCGTGACGTCACGACGGCGGACAAGGTCGGCATCCTTGTCCCTACTCACATGTTATCCCTGAGAGAGGGAGGGTTGATCAGCTCCTCTTGAGTGAATTTCCACCCGCGGCTCTCCCAACCAAGATCGGCGCGCTTTCCAGCCTCCGTAACAACAGCGTGTTCTTTCTCCCTCCCCATGGCTCCTCCGCCCCCACGCCCGCCGCGTGGCGCAAAGAAAGCAGCCTCCTCACGCCGTCCTTTCCCTTTCGCCTATCGATAATAATCCGTTCTTGACGGGGTGCCTCGGGAAAAACGCCCCGCGGGACACGAAAAACGAACCGATCCGCGCCCTCCCTCCAAATTGATTGAAGGTAGCAAGCGACGAGCCGTCGTCCAATTCTCGTCAAATCCAAGCACCTTCTGTACGGCGCCTTCGACGTCGAGTTGAGGTTCAGGGGGGGGGAAGTTGGCCGGTAGAGGCGGCTTTTCCCTTTTCCCCCTACCCTTCAGATTTAGAAGTATCCCCGGTCCCCGGTTTTCGACATAAAGTGCATATTGATTGTGCTTGAGCTCTGTTCAGGCCGCTCTGAAGTTGTGTCGCCAATCCCGTCACTCCCTCCTCGCCTCTGTTCCCACACCACTGCGTCACAGCACCTGCAGAAACCTTGAGATCGAGGGAAAGCCTGCGCCGCTTCAGCCTTTTCGAGGGATCTCCGTTTGAGCGCGGTACGTGTTCCATCAATTCCTTTGTTATTTTCTCCGGGGGCTTGTGTGGATAGTTCCAGATTTCGCCCCAGTGTTTTCAAGTACTTTTGAAACCATAATTTGTAAGAGGAAAAGACCCCGTGAGATGCGTCGCACAGAGCGTTCGAAACCAGCGATCGCCGCTCCCACGAGCGAGAACGCGAACGAACAGCGCGCGAATACGCGTCGAAGGGAAAGGAGCCGTTCTCGAGACTCCCCGCGAAACCTCCCTTTTCCGAACAGGGATTTTTCTCCAGATGAATACACAACCGACTCCTACAACGAGGACGACGACGACAACAACAGCGAACAGAGTCGGGGAGCGGCCGTTGGGGCATCAGCACCATCCTCCTCGTGCAACTGCGCGAGCTGTGGGCCATGGCCGGAAGAGAAATACAGGGACTTGTCCATCCGGTACCCCGGTATGTCGAAGAAGAGTTTCGACCGAATGATGCTCGCTCTAGACGAAGTAGCTGTAGACGATTTGGTGAGAGGTTCAGTTTCGGAGAGCGTTTCTTCAATATATTTCGGGGTGACTTTTTCTCCTGTCGAACCACCCCTAGTGACCAGAGTACCAGCCTCGCCCTCCGAGCTTGAAGTGCACATATGTGCCGGCGCCGAGGGTGGCAACGATTCATCGGGGGAGGGGGCGATAGAAGCGAGCGGGAGTGAGACTAGGGACTGTGTGACGCACGGGCAGGTAGAGATGGGTACGGGTCAAGGCTTGCCGCATTATATCCCTGGGTCTCCTTGAGGGCGTGCGTGTGAAACATTATAGACTCCGATTTTACCGTCGAGTGTTACTGTTAGCCGCAGGGCTGCTGCTTCTGGCGCACGGTGGATGGACTGGTACCGGGTAGCTTTTAGCGGAAACTGTTGTGACAAAGAACGATCGGCGACCTGTTTCTACAGTGTTGGGAGTCAGTCAGGGGTGGGACGGATTCCAGGAATGATGGTGGTGAGGGTTGGGAAGAGTATTCGAGTACGGGTGCGAGAGCCAGCGCGTGTTGATGTTCTGGGATGTCTGCCCATGATGTTGATGTTGCACAATCAACCTAGCGATGGCCTCGTGCCTATCGTCGCGTTCGTACGAGTACGCAGACCACGAGCACGTGTGCGGTGTGGTGTATCATACCCGGTATTTCCTAGTGTTGTCCGTGCGTGTATCGCGTGATGTATTTCGATTCAAATCCCGTGCAGGTCCGAATTGGGAGAAGATTTGCCCGCGGCGGACAGGACGTGCTTGTTTGGTGTTGCGTCTCTAGTCTGCTAAATGGGCGATTCTCCTCTCGCTTGGATTCTATCTGGGTGTGTGCGTTGTGCGTGCAGATGCACCTGTAAGCCGCGCATGAGCGGCATTCGCTTGTCGCGGTTATGTTAGAGTCAATGCAATCAATCGTGAATCGTGTGAGGGTAAGGATCGCGCTTCTTTGATGCAGGGGGCGGGAAGAAGGGGTTGTTGTTGTTTTTTTGTAAATTAATGTTGTGCTTTTCATTCGAGAGGCGTTTTTTTCATCCAGTACGCGGTCGTTTTTTACAAATTGTACTTGGTATGATTTACAGCGCGCGTGGTCGGTGGTCAGAAAGAGGAAAGACTAGGGAGAGAGGATAGTTTTTCGTACGGAGAAGTTCGATACGAACACCAGCCAGGTGCACTGCATTGATTAGTACTGCGGATAGCGTCGTTGATAATACGACGTTGTTCCAGAGCAGCATGATGTATCATACGATCAGCAGTAACGTTGACGAGGGACTGGACTAATCGTTGGTACCTCATCCATCATCTCGCCAAGAGATGTGTCCCGCATGCTTTCGTGTTATCGTGCGAGTAGCCGTCTCTGTGATGTCGTCATCCTTCCTTCTCTGTGCGGATGTACGCCTGAACTTAGTGGCCTCTACATCTTGGGCGAGCAGTTCCATGTGCAAAATGCGAGTGGAAAAACTGTTTTCTGTGGCAGTCGTTTTTTTCTATGCATGCATGTGTACTCTTGTATGGTATTGTGTGTGTTTTGTGTGTCTGCGTGCTTTTTGCCTCGCGTCAGGTGATGTGGAGCGGTGGAGAAGGAGTGAGTCGGTGCAATGAGGGACACCATCGCGGCCGACCGGGCACTGATGCAACGGTGTGTGTGTGTGGTCGTGTGGTCCCTGTTCGCTGCTGATGCGATCTTACTTCGGGTGCAACCTTTGCAGATCCTCTCGACACCTGACGTGTACTTCACAGCAGTTTGCGTTTTTGTTTTGTTTTAAAACCTTGTTTTATTCCGCTGGTTTGGACTCAACGTGTTGGTTCAGAGCTGCAAGCGTTGCTTTTCATGAGCATAACGGCTTGGGTTTCACCCAATTTTTGTGCTATGCCTCCAACAACTGACAACTGACACCCCGGCTCACGGTGGTACAGCATTTACTAAACGCACCTATTTTAATAGTATCAATGTGTTTGTATTCATTCCATGTACACCCCCAAGAAGTCGGTCGGAGCCGATCCCAGTGGATCGCGCCCGTCAGCATTTTTTTTTCTTCTGGAGTCGTCGAACGATGTCCCCGCGCACCGAGCTTCCTCTTGAAATGCAGACCGTGCAACGTCATTGGCACAGTTCGGGTCTTGCTTTGACAGCATAATTGATCATCGTCATTTCGCAGTGTTTGGTGCTTCGCATGCTGGAAAAAAACTCTAGGAAGGCGATGCACGACGACCAGTAAATTGCCTTCAGCGCACTTTTCCAACATATCCATTTACAGATAACTTCCCGCAAACGATACCAGGTATCTGGTGAATACATAGACTGGGTGTATCATGCTATGATAGACGCTGTGTGCGTTTTTCCGTTTCGAATTGTTCGTCCGTGTTTTATGCTTATTTGACGACCCGCAACAGTGCTGTCGTCTATCGCTTGCGCTCAAACCCGCATGGGCTGTTTTGTGCCTGCCCTCTTCCTTCTCGAAAGCTCAGCAAGCCAACGAGAGGTCATCGGCTGACACTACCTAGGATTTTGACTGCATTCCCTTCGTCTTCCCTTCCTCCCCTCGGCATTACGGCGGCTGTCTTCGAAAGGTAAAACAGGCATCAGGTAAAACCGGCAAAGAAGGGAGGGAGGCCTCTTTTAGACTAAAACGTGTTACTGTCTTGATTTTTTTAATTTCAACGTTTTTTTTTTGTTGTGATTGGCATCTCTAGCGTGATACGAGCTGTATTACCATGCTGTAGGCGCAAGGCAATGCGTTTTTGCGGCTGTGTGGGTTTTACTCTCAAAGCGTGTGTCCGCTTTTTTTCCCGTTGGGAAGGAACGTTATTTGCACAATGGCACGTGCTACCCCACGGGCTGTGCCCGGTGCTGGATATTTCGCGCTTGCTTGCGCGCCTGTCTGCTCGCTCGCTGTGCGCTTCTCCCGCTTGCTTCCTTCCCATCTCGTGATGGCATATCTACTACTGTGGCTCATTTCCAAACTCCATGCTCTGGGTTGCGGTGCGAGCTGCACGGCAGTCGAATCTGCTCGCATACAGCATGGTGAGCGTCTACCATCGTGAGAGCTATTGATAGTGGATGGGCTGACTTTGCTTCGGTTACTGTCTCATACCGGTGCTCTTGCCCTCCAGCCCTTAGCGGATTGTATTTGCTGAGTGCATGTCGTTTTCGGACTCAGTCGCGCGCACTTTCGCTCAGCCGCAGGTATTGGTGCAGGTGTTGATGTTGGCGTTCTCGTTCCTTCCTTCGTTCCTTCCTTGACGATGCTGTTCGCAGCGGCACCCGCAGCTTTGTGCGCTTCATCCTTCCATCCATGAGAACTCTCGCTCGAAAATTGTCCGCGTTTCGACTGCATCCACGATTTTGACCCGCTTGATACTGTTGTGCGATCCTACTGCTTCCTGTCTTCCGACGCCATTCTACTGAAATTACGTTATTTCCCCGCCGGCTCAAGCGAGTTGTGATCTCCCCGCCGCCCATCCCAGCTGTTGCCCACCCTGTCGTCGTGTGTTGTTGAGCGGTGTCGTGAGCTATGCCCGTTGCCTCGGTTGGTATCATCGCGGCGCACGTTCGCGCGATCTGGTTCCTACTCGTAGCGATCGGGATGTTACGTATTTGCGCTTGCTCCTCTCCCCTCTTCTCCAGTCCCTCGATTCAGTCGACAGCTTCAACCATGAGCCGGCAGCTCTCTATGAAACATGTCTCATGAAATATCACGCACTTTGGAAAAGTCGTGCAGGGTCGACTTTGCGTCCCATAATGTATTACAACAACACGTGAGTTCGTGTGGAATCAAGTGGTTCCTCGTAGTCATTGCTGTATCCGGGTATACGTGTATATTAGCGAGAAACAGGAGCATGCGCGAGACAACAGAGTTATTGTTTCCTTCTCGTTATTCGCTTGCCTTCTTTGTCTTGGATATAAACGAAAGACGTCGTAGGAAGGCCGGGGTATGGCACATCGTTTTTGCTGTCTGCGCCTTATATTTTACCTACAGTACAGCCTAAAGGCGTTCGACCAGCCCTTCCGGCGTTCAGTACCTTGACATAGTTGCCGACCTGCGACCGTATCAACTGCAGATGTACGTGAATTAGTCCGGATCTCTACGAAATTAAATAGGGTCACAACATCAACTCTAATCATTTTATATTTGCAACGCTGCACAACCTAAAGGCGCGAAGCAGCGATCGTAAATTGTTAGCCTCATCAATAAGCTCAACATGTCCACGCGCTTTAACTGGCGTGTGTTGGACGTTTTTTTCAGTGTCAAGGGGGACAAGCCAGCAGGAGACTCGTTGGTGTTCCCCTCACCTGTAACGTATGCTTCCGTTCCGGCTTCGAATCGCAAGTCGCAAAATACAATATTTATCGCGTCATCTCAACAAGAACTCATTAGGATCAAAATCCCAGGTACTAATAGTCTGCCCCTCGCCCAAGAGTTCCTTCGTAAAAAAAATGCAAGGGATCCCCTAATAGACCAGCACGAAGCATTCGTCAGTCTCCCTCCACCCACATGGATTCGGAGTCGGAAAGTATGTTGTTTATTTTCGCGCATGTTTTTTTTTTGTCTGGATGCTCGCGGACAAAGTTCGTGAGTGGGCCTTTGATTTTTTTGTGGCCCTCTGGTTTTGCTGCTATCAGTAACACGATCAACCGGAAACAGCACGGTGGTCAATTTCCTCAAAGGCCATTTTTCCGTACGTGCTTGATATTGGTTCATCACGTGTAGGTGGAAGCTTGATTTGAAGGGAACGCATTAAGACAACAACCTTGGTATTTGTCCCGTCCGAGTTATTAGCCCTTCAAAAACTGACCGCCGTTTTGGGGGCGACACATCTACTGTTTTTTTTATTCAGCCCGGAACTATTGTTGCGCAAGTCCATGTGAATGGCAATTGGTACAATGAGGAACAACGCGCATCGCAGGCGCTACGTTGGTTGAATTCATACGGATATGTTTATTCTCCGTGTACATCCGGATCCATTCACATTTCGATAAGCCCTCATTTCAACAAAACAAATCTTTGTTTTTTTGCGTGCCCTCGACTCTGCTGCTACGCAGAGTCAAATTGGACTCGATGTCGTCGGCGTGAGGAAATACTATGTTGTAGTAGCTCAATATATCCCGATCTCTGTATTGTGGGTAATTTTTTGTAGTTTCAAACAAAGTGATAACGCGCATACACATCATACATCGCTTGGAAACT
This sequence comes from Postelsia palmaeformis, assembly GCA_037834295.1. Classification (NCBI taxonomy): domain Eukaryota; class Phaeophyceae; order Laminariales; family Laminariaceae; genus Postelsia; species Postelsia palmaeformis. The sequence continues at coordinate 14,261 of JBBMHQ010057943.1, forward strand.
CTCTGGGCCCACAAAACGCAGGATTACGAAGACAGCAAGGATACAGCTAACAACCTCAACGCCACCGGGTCGATGGGTGCAGAGACCGCGGATCGCGGAAGTAACTCGCCAGGCCTACATCCACATTTTTTTGTTCGGGTCCGTGCGCAGAGTTGTCTCCTACGACAGGCGTATCTTTAATTTTCTTCCTGGATACCTGTGGTACTGCAGAAGAAAAACCCAGGCGTCGAAGATGCAAGACGCCCTGTGCGCTACTAGTGCTGCCCTCAGTTCATGAGCACGCTCTAGTCAGCTTTTTGCATTTGTTTCAGGTTCTAGTATAGGGGTGGTGGATTTGGCTGCCAACGACCGAAGATGAGTTAGTTAAAAGTAGAATGAGACGTTAGGCTTTAGATCTGCTTGTTGATCATTCAGTCGATCGAATGCCCTTTTTTTCCCCCGAAAGCCTGCGGACGACGCAACAACCACTACTACCTCCAAGAATAGGAAATGTGTGGCGGCGGATAGAGACAGCAGGAGGTAGCTTGTGCCACAGTTGTGTTTAAAGCTCATGACGTAGCAAGAGTAGGTTGCGTTGTCCGTAAGGCGTCCGCTGATTTTATATTTTCATTGAGCTCTTCTTCTGGGACTTTGGTAGTGACAAAAAAAAAATGCAGCAAGAAACAGCATTGGCCGCCAAGCAACACGAGCTGATGGGTTCTCGGTTCTGGGACACGTACATCACCTTCCAGGTTTGCCTATTACGGAGGAATATAGTTAATAGGACCTACGGTCCATACAAAAACCTATATATTTACACTTTTTTACTAACAATATTTGGTCCTATTAACTATAGTCCCCCGTAATAGTATACAGGTACCACGTCACTCCTTCTGTCGTGCTTCGTTATTATTAATCACAGAAGAGGTGCGATATGGTCCAATTAGGCCGTTAGGAAGGTCTGAACAGAGGGCTCGGCTTTACCCTTCGCGTGTAGGCCTCCCAAGCAATACACAGTCCTTTTCCCGTCTTGTACGTTTACAATTTTTTCAGGGTCATACATGTATATATCACACTAGCCCACCCTGATGAGCCAAATGTTTCGTTTAGTAATGGAAAACATGGAGGATTTTGGGAGACACCGGGTACTTGAAATGAAATCCACTCCCACACCTCTTCGACGGCGACGGCATCGAAAAACACCTCACGCCTAAGATGAAAAATGCCTGGTAGCCCCTCTCTAGCGAAGGTGGGAGAATACATTTTGACGGCAAAAAACATGAACCCCTGCTTCCCCAGCGAGCAGGGTGGGGCAATGCATCCTTAAAAAAGGCTAAATCCCATACTACTGTCCTATGTCGTGGAACAGGCCGTAGTTGCTCGGAACATCCTCGGCAAGGATCCAGCAGGGAATCGGCAGGATTTTGTGCGTGACTACCGTGGCGGTCATTCTTCGTGGAAACGCTTGAGTTTGGAACACTATCGTAAAGTCTGGTCCCAATACTCAAGATGATGAGTTGCAAACCCTGCTCAGATGCTTCGAGTACCTTGGAGTAAAGTAACGAGTATTGGAGACAATTTACTTCAGGTAATTCGTGTACTCGGAGTATTTCAGGGTTCGATACTCCGGGATACTGCTCGTACTCGGAATATTTCGGGTATGATCACTCTCAATACTGCTTGTACTCGGAGTATTTTGGGGTTCGATACTCTGAAATACTGCTGTA
>JBBMHQ010057954.1:0-15965 GCA_037834295.1 Postelsia palmaeformis
TTTACAGTTAGCCCCATGCCTCACCCCCTCCCTCCCCCCCCCTCCTCTCTCCGTGCTCCACTCCAACCATATAGCCAGGGCAAAGAACTACCAGCAGTATCGGACACCGAGCACGAAACAGGAGAGCCAGTCCAGGCTGAAATTATCATTCGAGAATGGGATGTCTCCTGCACAAACTTCAGCTTAACCTCTCCCGAATTTCTAGGGTTCCTGTAGACATCAGCCTTCGATTGTTACTGCCCGTTTTCGTAGTTGCGTAAGCGTCCTGTGGCTACTTCTCTGCCATGATGTCTGATTCTCGCCCCACCTCACAGTTGTCCTCAAGGAGGGAGCAACAGCCGGCGATGTAGTTGATGTCAACCATTACCACAGCGAACGCTCCCAGGCACGTGAAAGCTCCGACTACGGAGGTAAGTAGTGTCTCCGCCGCGCCTCTCTTGTCAACCTTCCAGAAAAAAAAAGAAGTTTCGCAAAAACGGCAGAGGGGCAGGGAGGGGGAGGATACACTCACTGCCATGCATGGTCGTAGTCGTATGGACATAGACCCTTGCACTCCTGCTATGCCGGAACGGAGCACGTCGGGTTTTCCCCGACCAAGCAGATATTGTTCGCATCAAGCGCGAAGCACCGTGCGGTGCCGGGCGAGTCGCGTGAAGGGTGAGCTGCATCCTACTAAGACCCGCCTTTGAGGCGATTTTTTTTGCATACGAACGACGGTATTAATGAATAAGCTTCATTTCTAGTGTGGGCACTTCCAGAGATAGCAATGGGTCTTCTACCTAGCTACCTCGTGGGTGCCTCACCATGTACGTACTACGCGATACAATTATCCCCCTTGTGCGGAGCAAAGGTTCTCACCCCGCACAAATGATCCACAAAACGATCGCCAACTGTACCCGAACTCCAAAAAACTGTGAAGGTACCCTGGTTGTCTATCTCACGTAGTGAGTGGGTTTTACAGTGTCGTAGCCAACCGACGCCAACCCAACTTATACAGGGTATACCAGAGTAGGGGGTGTACTCATGCCATGTATGGCCGTGAATGTATGACCGTATGCCCCCGCATCCCTATAACGCCGGAACGGAGGCATGTCGAGCTTTCACCGACCAGGCAGACGTGGCTGGCACCAAGCGCGAAACGAAACGTGAGGTGAAGGGTAGGCTTCAGCATCCTGTTAAGGGCCGCGTGCGGGGCGGACTTTCTTGCGAATGGAAACATCAGTTCTTATCTGGGACGGAGGGGGAGTCGATGCACTGCCTTCAGCTATTTTTTATCATACCTACCAAAAATCTAGTACGAGCGAAGGACGACTTTGGCGCGCGGAGCGAACGTGAGGTTTGTTTGTAGTTACGCCACAACCAGCTGCTCCGTCGATATACCTTCTTGACTAGCTGCTCCGTCGATATACCTTCTTGTAGATACGGCGAGCGAAGAATGGTTGCGTGAACCAGATGACCAGGCCGATGACGAGAGCGCTGTGCAGTATGGAGGCGTTCGCGCTGTCCACCTCGCCTGTCGGGCAGTTCGTCTGGTACAGCGGGCTGTCTTGTGTGGTAAGCCTCCTGTTGTTCTGCGGGGGCGGGACAAGAGGAGAATCGATTATGTGCGTAAGCACCGCGCTAAGAAGCTTAAAATGCTAACCTTGTAGGTACAGTATGGAACGTTTATCAGGGGTCAACGTTGAATCTCATGCTGCACGTTGTCGGATAACAAGCCCAACCGCTTGCTATTGTTAACCTTGTACTCCCACAGTGTCTAGCTCAAATATTGATCCCTCGCAACAGTTGGTCTGGTACAGCAGCGGAATGTCTTGGGAGGCCATTCTCCAGGTATTCTACAGCGAGCGGGGGGGTGTATCCAATATCATGCATAGCCGTGCTTTTCTTATTATAGGCCTACAATACTGGAACGGAGCATGTCAGATATTCGCCGACCAGGCAGATATTGCTTGCACCAAGCGCGAAGTGCTGTGAGGTGTCTGGCGAGTCGCATGAAGAGTGAGCTGCATGCCACTAAGAGCCGCTTGTGCGATGAACTTGCATACGGACGGAAAGGGGGGGTAGGGCACTAGATAACATGCAGTGGGGTACCATCCGTCTCGAAGACTTTTCGGAAGATAATACCAAGTGAATCGGTTCGCCACGAGAAAAAGCTACTCGGCATCAGCATGGGCAGCAGTAAAAGATAAGACCCTACCGAGTATTAGAGAAAGCAGCATATGACACATGCATCGGCATGCCACGGGTTGGTCCTAAATCTTCTAGGGCAAAAACGGTAGTTCAAGTTTGGGCAGAAAGCCCTGTAATATCAGGATGTTTGTCCCCTCAATAGGTGGCTGCAGTACGACTGAAAGGGGTAAAACTGGGCATTCGTACCCCGCCTGATGCACAAGAATGCTCACCAAAAATAGGACACATAAAGATGGGCATGTACGTACGATGTGTAGAGGGATACGAAGTGCCACTCTGGCCGAAAGTATAGTACCCTGATGGATTCTGGGGCCCGTATTAAAACTCCAAGGCGGTCCAACCATTCGGGGGTTCACTAATCAGCAAAGCAGTCGAGATAAACATCAGGCACCTGGTAAAACAGAATTGAATGTGCCCGGAGATATTCTGCACCAACGCAGGAGTTTTGTTTGTTTGTCTGTCTGTTTCTCCTTTTTGTGTGTGTCCATGTCTCTACTGTCCTTCGCCGCTCCTCCTGCTGTCAACCCGTAAGACCGCGCAACGCAATTCCACGAGCGGCACCAGCGCTCTTTGTTGCCAAAGTGGTGGAGATGCCTCCTTTCGGCGTAAGAACGGCGCTCCGTCTCGAGAAGGATGCTTGGTCGAATGGTTAATTGGCGAAGGCAAGGAGCAACTCCCCCCGCCGCGCAGTATCCATGCCACATAGGGAGCCTGGGGATAAACGTACTCGCTGACGGCTAGAACATACAATATGCTACCAATATACTGCAGAGAGTTGTCCTCTCTGTGTGCGACATGCAGGTCCCAATAACTTTCCCTCGCTCCCCAAGTCCTCCCGGGAAAAGTGAAAAGCAAAATACTCTTGGAGGAAATCAGTACGCGCTCTCTATCGCCCGCAAAACCATTCCCTTTGAACTCGAAATGGCAAGCAGTGACAAGTTCTTCGACCTCTCTCCGCATGCTCACCCCATCGGTATAGGCGTTGTCCGTCGTGCCGCTATGTCCGGGATACGCGGGCCCCGCCGCCCCAAGGATAAGCAAAACAAACGCCAGGAAGAGGTTGAGATAGGTCAGGTTGAGCAGGATGGTGCGCCTGGAGTCCCTCTTGTCCGGCCCGGGGTAGAGGGGGGACCCACCAGGGGACATCGGCCCCCCCCCGTCCAACTTTCCCGCCCCGCTGGCTCCGCTCTTGCCTCCGAGCAAACGATCCGCGCTCCTGAAAGAGACATATTTCAAGGCTGGGGTTGTGACTTGTCGGGGAGGGATAGGCCTCCTTCGACTCCGAGCCACACTATGTAACTCACCGCGTAGCTTGGTGATCATTGGGGAAGCGTTTCTTCACCCCCCAAAACGCACTAAAGCAGGCGGATAATGGTGAGAGGGGAGGGGGGGGGGGGGGGAGTGAAGCGAACCTCATGAAGACACACCGGTATTTGAAAGGGGGTAGAAAATACATCGTACCTGGTACGTTACATCACTCTGCCCCTAACGGCGAAGGTCGTTCTTGTACTAAATATTGTTTTTCGAGATGTCCTTGCCTTGAGGTACACAGCAGTGGTAAAACATTGTGTGAAAGACATCTGTAAGATCGAGGAGTTCGTCGAAAACTCTCGCTGTCAACCTGTGCGTGAGATGTCCTTCTATCGTGCGCACGGTGGGTTGCAAGTAGCACTTGAAGAGTACTTAAATATACTCCTCATCGAAGGGAACAAAACGTGACGACTGTGGAGCTCAGGGGGTATTGCATGCATATTGTTTGCGTGTACCACTCAGGGGTTTCCCGTTACCATCCCACGAGTACGAATTACGTGAAATTGGGTATACAGTGGGGTACCCTCTTCAAGACCCCCCCTCGTTTTGATGGCTTTTTTTCGGGAGATAAGACCAGGTGCAGGGGGTTGTCACGAGAAACCCTGACTACTTGGGACAAGCGTGGGTAGCAGGGGGGTATAATCCCCTGTTAGAGGCAAGCCTACCTTTTTTCGACCTGTTCGCGCTGTGGGCTCATCCCCTTTAGGACAGCAGTCCCGTTCTTGGGGCAAACCACTCAAATTGTAAGTACTTTGTCCCCAAAACGGCACTGCAGCCGGAAAGGGCTCAAAATGGACACCCTTCATAGTCTTGCTACTTCAGAAAAAAATGGGCAGGGGTGGATGATATTGCTGCACCAGGTATTCGTCAGGACAGACATGGTAGCGCGAGAAGAATTAATTTGAACATCAGTCTGGCCTTGAGCATAAGGCACATTTCAGCACGTGTTGCTGTCTATACGTACGTCTCTTATGTTCACGATCAGACTGGTACTCGTAGTAATATTTTCGTCTGTTTCCACCTCCGAGGCACACGATCTACTGTAGCGGCGGTACCTCAATAAACTTGCCGGTGTGTGTCAGTCACATTCAATCTGTCGAATCGCTTGACACGGGCAGATGGGGTTCACCAGTGTACTATTACGGGTGGCCATAGTACAAAAAATCAAATATAGTTCGTAAAAATAGCGAAAAATATAGGGTTTTGTGTGCACCGTAGATCCTATTTACTACAGCCCCCCGTAAATAGTATGCGGAGTATATAATGCCGGTTGCCGCTGTAGTGCCGTCGTTGTTGGCTGATGCGTACCGGCACACTGTATATAGCGAGATATAGCGACCACTGTTGTATACGTAACACTCGCCTTGGGCTGAGCGGCTGCCAGTTCCCCGCTGGCGCCATGCCGACGGCCGGCGACACATTCAGGGCCGGTGGTCGCTTTCCAGAGCTACCTCTGCCTGCGCGGTGGTCGGCGTAGGGGTTCTCGGGTTAGTGTTAGTGCTTGGGTTAGTCATTATTCGTCTTGAACTCAGTGTGTGTGTCAACCATTTCTCGAGTAGGTGGAAAGCTAGGCTCGCCGCTTCTCACCTGCCATGTTGCTTCTGTCCTTGGAATCCTCCGCCTGCGGGTAGGCAGTCCCCTTCTCTGCAGTTCCCTGGTCGCTCTCCCGCTGCGAGAAATTACGCGGCGCGCCGGATCGACAGGGAAAGCGAAATTGAGATCGAATATCATCTGTACGCGAAATAAAACTTTAAAAAAACACCCCTGTTTATCACCAGCTATCTGCGATAAATAATCAGCGCCGAATCTACTGGAAGAGCGAAACTTGGGATCGAATCGGTACACGACGGGGCAAAAACCAGGTAAATGTACAAACAAAACATCTCCGTTAGTGCGCTGCGATAATACAACTCAGCGCCGAATAGACAAGAGAAGCGAAAAACCCGAGATCAAACCGGGACACGAACGGGGAAAAAAAACTATCTCCGTTGTTTCCAATAAATTTGGACAGCGGTGTCCCGCTTGGGCCTTCGGACCCCCCTAAATGAAAGCAAACACAAAGAGCAGCAGCATCGTTATCAGGTGGGCGACCGGACGGGGTGCTGTGGTGGGGTGTTTCGGCTTCGCGGAAGGATGAGGGGTCTTGCAAGGTTACGGATACACCCTACTACGATGAGGGGCCATAGTAAATAGGACCTACAGCACAAACAAAACCTGTTTATTTCGGTATTTCTACTCAAAATGGTTTGTCCTACTGTGGTTACTATGGCACCCCGTAATGGGCACTTGTAGGCGAGGGGGGGGGAAGGGGATGTTCCCCGACAGTATTCGCTTCGTGCGTGGTGCGGCATGCGTAGCAGGGGGAGCTCCCTCGCGATAAAGTCAGTGTAAGGCCCTCACCCTGACGGTATGGTCAGAGAGTGGCAGTATCTTGTGCATCGCTCGCCGCTGAAAACGATTTCTCGAAAACCAATTTGCTGAGCCTCCCCACGCAGTAGGTCTATACTGCAGGACCCCGCGGAAGAATCAACTCACGGAGCGATGCGACCAAGAGGTGAGCCCAATATAACCATACAGACGAACAATCGAAATCGGTCAGTGTGACGGTGTTTCTATAGTCCAACACAACTCCGTATCACATCAGTGAGTGGATGCGGGAGCCGGCTTGCCAGACAGAGCCGAACTCCATGCATCAGATGGACTATCGATTCATGATTTTTTGGCGACATAACCATTTTTTCTGTTGAAGTTGGATTTAAGAAGAAAGTTTTGAGAGGGAATGTAAAAAGGTCGAAGAAATTATTGAACGTCAAACATAGCCTTGAAAGGCAGGGGATTTGAGGTGTTGCATCAAATGTCGTGACAGAGTCCAATACCTAAAACCACTGGGAAAAAACAAGGCCCACAAGCTGTTGGCATCCGTGAAGTCTTGAAGTACAGCCCCAAAGACGAAAACGACCAGCGAAGTCGGACTACCGCCGTAGTAGTACTCTGTAGTTAGATTGTCATTCGTGTTGTCCGTTTTTTGTAATTTCTCTTCGTTTGTGCGGTTTTAGGGCAGGCACCAAGGAGGTCGACGCGGAAAAGCCACTCGGGCACGCTTGGTGTTCGAGGTTTGCTTACGCCAGATCCGTGCAATGTGTCACACGTGGAAATAGGCAGTCAAGATGGGAACAAAAGTGTTCACTGTTCGTCTCACCTCGACCAATCTGTCCTCTGGGACAACGCGGGCGCTGAGAAAGGGGTGAAAGGACAGCCACCGCCTCCCACAGAATACGCTTGTCAACCTTCCGAGACGAATGCTTCAGTCGGCCGGACCGCTGCCCTCAAGGCGGTAAGCCTCTTGGACGGGTGCTGTTATCGATCGTCTAAGAAACAAAGCGTCCCGTTCCGGGTTGTGTCGGTCGGAGTGCATTGAGTTGGGTTGGGTTGGGTTGGGTTGGATTGGGGTTGGGTTTGGTTAATGCGGGTTGCATTGGGTAGTGGACGGTTTTGGTTGATTAGTGTTTTTGATATTGCTCCGGGTTGGGTGGATTTTGACGTTCAGTTCAGGTGGAAACCGAGTGAGCGTGTTGTCTATCCACTGACACGCGATACGGGGGCGGGATAATCGTCCGGGATTCCCCGACTTGTCTACGGTATGTACAGCAGTATGTGTCGCCGGTAGCATCGTGCAGAGAATGCACACTTGCACACTTGCTCGTGTCATCGGTTTACCTTGGTATGCACGTGTGTAAATTACAGGGCAGTAAATATATCGCAAAAGAGTGCCACTCGTTGCGTTGACCATATGGGGAGCTCATTGTGGAAGATTGATTAGCCGAAACCTGCGTAGGTCTCCGATATCCCCGGTTCTCCACAGAACACGACAACGTGTATACGAGGGGGGAATATAAGGCCAGGTGTTTTGCATTTCCGGGAGTCGGTTATGTGCTGTATGCAGAGGGCATACACCGTAAATACCTCGCAACGTATGTGCGATTCCAGGTACTGATACACCAGGTATCACCCTTCTATCGTTAAATCAATATGGTACCACAGGTATACTGCACAGTATAAGTACAATAATCAATGGTGTAGATTCGTAGTGCAGATAGATGGTGTCGGGGGCCCTCTACATGCGACTGTACCAAATTACCGCTGTACGTAGGCATACGTAGCTTCTGGACGTCCCTACAGCAGTGCTGTTCTACGTACTGCATGTCGTACTGCTGTAGCGCTTCCGTCAAAACGACTGCCGGCTGACAGAGCTCTATTCGCACAGCGCGGACGCCGACATGATACAGTCGCTTCGCGCATCAACGAATATGCGCTTCCTCGTCTCTCGTTGCCAGGCACCATGTCATACCTTCGCTGGCCACGTTCACGCCGGCCCCACGGCTTTCTGGTCAGATATCTCTTGTGCCCCTGGTAGCCAAGAACCCCGCGGGCGATCCCAGGTTTCGTGAGGACAGGAACCACAAGATGAGTCCAGCAGCCTCTGAGGTGTTGCTGAAAGACTGGGACGCGGCCCCCCTTTGGCGTTGACGGCGATCGGATGCCTTATTGAAGCTTCCTCAAGGGAGAGATAGCTAGGAAGAGAGGGAGTAGAAGAAAAGAGAGATGGAGAGAGAAAGGGAGGAAAAGGCAAAAAAGCGAAGGGGATACAAGAAACAAAGCACCAGCGAGCTCTCGTGCCGGGATCTTGAAGAATGTCTCACAGCAGCAGTAGCGTGCGCCTCTCCTTGCTCATGCTCGAATATATTTTCTCTGATGACTAGTCCCCCGACAGCCTGGGTGTTCGCCACTTGTATGCTCTCACTCCCCCGACTACTAGGGAGGCGACACCAGCAGCTATTAATAGTAGGGCAATAGAACGGTAGAAGGACGTGTGTTGCCCTGTTTCGCCTAGCTGCTCGCTGCTCGAGCACGCACGGATCTGTCGGAAAATGGAATAACAGCTAATATTGAAACCGTCAAATTTGAACTCCTGGTAGAGGCTTTACTATTGAGGGGCAAAGTGGGGCAGGTAATCACGCCGCGCCTGCGCAGTGGTGCCTGCAGTTCCTGTTTCGGCCTGTGTCCTGTGCTTGGTACATGCTACGATGGCACGGACGTGGGCTCTCTCTGGCCTTCTGTGCCTGGCTACGTGCCCCCTGACCGAGCCTTCAGCTGTCAGTATTCCCTCTGGTGTTCCATCCTTGGCTTCTATCCCTCTTCGATATGTTCCGGCGTGGCTCACCTCACCCCTCCCCATCGCACCGGCTCACCGCTGTCGCCGAAGACGATGCTGCTCAGCTCGGGACTCCGGTCGCACTGCTCTGCAGCACCGCACTAGCCGGAGTCACCGACGCAAGGTACGCTCGCTGCAGCATCGTGGTGCAACTGCGGGATGGCAGGTGCCAGTCAGCGGCGAGCGTGGCTGGCCCAGTTGGGGTGGGGACGGGGATTACAGCAGCAGCAGCAGCAGCCGCAGCTGCTGCAGCAGCAGTGATGGTCCCATGATGAATCGGTGGACCAATGAACACCTTGAGACACAGCCGCTACTTGGTGTAGAGGGTGGTTGGGGCAGTCTCGCTTTGTGTTGCCGTGCTAGTGGCAGCTCGGACAGGTGAGAAGCGTGATGGGTAGACGGGTGCCCCCTTAGTGCGGCTTGTGGAGTGTGAGAGTGTGTTTGAATTTGTTGTCTGCTGAATCGGCCAGTTGATGCAGCAGCAACTTTTAGGCTGGTACGTACGTACCTGGTAGGCAGTACGAGTGGCAGTAGCAGTAGGTACCAGCAGTATTAATAGCAGCATCAGCAGCGATAGGATAGCACCAGCAGCAGCGGCAGGAGCAACAACGGCAACAGTAGCAACAGCTACACACACAACCAACATCAGCAGCAACAGCAGCACCAGCGGAAATAGCAACAACAGCAGTAGCGGAGAGAGCAGCAGCAGCAGCAGCAGGAGTTTTTGATGGACCAAAATGACCAATGGAATCAGGATGAGGGCGGTGCGGGTGTTCTGACCAATACAAGTAGTCTGTCTAATAATAACTGGAGTTGGTCCCGAACACGAACAGCGTGACGTTCGTACTCGTAGTTTCACCCTCCTGTGCTGCTGTAGAACCCTAACCCCATCAACAGAACGCCACAACCGCAGTGTAACTCTGTAAATGGTGTGTGGGTTGCAAATTCTGCTGCAGTTCTAGAATTTAAAATAGGCGCGCCCCGGAGCATACCAGGTATATCATAGGTTTGACCATGCCTTGCTTTCATGAGAGAGCAGCTCATCACTTCGTGATGGAGAAAATGGTTGACAGTCACAGCTGGGTACCAGCTGTCGTAAATCTGCCTGTCCAAGCGAATTGTTTTGGACGTGCCTGGATGAGATGATGCGATTCCAGTGAGGGGGGGTATTGCCACGAAACTGCTGCATCGAAGGGGGTCATTCCCCGATGGACAAGTTACTGCCGGTTTTGGCTAAGGGATTTCCGGCTTCGGCTGACGGCGGCCACCATCCCGACCCGAAACTCCGACCCTAACACTAACACTGACCCTAACCAGAGGCCTGCTTGGTTGGTGTGCGAGCCGTGATAGTTCGTTTGTTTTTGGAAAAGATATTCGATGTTCGGAAGTGAGCCTGAACGGGCAGATATGTATACCCGTTTTCGTTGTGGGCGGTGCGAAAAATACTTTAAATACTAACCCATACCCGACGAACGACGAACGACTGCTCGCGGCCACGGTTTTTTCGTCCCGTACACCAGCAGAGTCCTCCGCTCACAGCTTGCCTCTCATTCTACACGATGGCTGACACACACTGCTGTGCACGAGTGTACGAGACGAGGAGGATGTACTCTGTACCGAGTACCTTGGTACACTGGTTGACTGTGTCCAGGTTCGGGTTATTCTCTGTCGATAAACTGTACCAGTAGTTCGGTATACTACCAGGTATCAAATCTATTGAAACCGGAGAACACTGACAGCGGGCCAGCAGGTTCCGGCCCTTATTCCACGCTATCGTTGATATACCTGGTACGAGACAGAGGGGCTGGTCTAACCAATGATCGGTTCGGCCTGATTGTCCCAGGGCTCGGTTTAGGGGCAGTTCTACTCGTGTCGTACACAGCAGTGGTTATAGTACAATTCTTGCCTCTGTCATTGACCCCCACCCCCTTATTGGTGATCCTCAAGCACAGCAGTGTACTGAATGCCCGGTATCTGGCAAGTGGTGAGATTAGTACCAAGCCTACCAATTACTCGATGCTATGGTTGAAGGCCCACTGGGTCTTCGAGAGAGCGGGGCTGATGCGAACGGGTCGTCGATTGGCTGACGGTGGCGGTTAACGGCTAACGCTTCGTTGTATTGGTACAGAGTCAAACCTCAACCGCAGTGTCGAGTACCTGGAACAGTAAATGGTGTGGCCAGTGGAGTTCCACCACTTATTCGCCGCTATTATTGATGGCTGGCACACAGCGAGACGAAGGGGTTTGTTGAGTCTGACTTGGCTTAGCCTTGGGTCTACTACAGTAGCTGTCTTTGTCTCCTGGACGAAGGACGAAGTAGTGACCTCTCAGCCATGCCATGCCGTCGATAACCTGGCACAGCAGAAGCAAGGTGTGTGCGTCAACCACGTTATTGAACAAGGTGGCACGCATGAGCTCTGTTCAACAGAACAGCAGCGTATGTTATGTGTGGCGTCGCTTTACCACGTGATGCCACAATTACAGCAATCCGTGGCGTGAATATGTAGACTACTACTCTACTCGTACGGCGTCTATGACTGCAGACTGCAAACGGCCATGACCACAGCTACTCGATCTTGAGTTGTACCTAGCGTAGCACTGTGGCGATCACGGGGCTAGATTATTCATGGCATGGACCTTCATGGGCCTGCGTGAGCCTGCATGAGCCGATCTCAGATCAATACGAACGAGAACGTACGAACAGAAGGCCGGCCTATCCAGCGCTGCTATGGTCAGGCGCTTGCGCAGCAGGATGCATGGAACTTCCGTCAACATGTGTGCGTTGGTGGATCCCGGTCGGTCGGTATGTCTCTTGGTGGGTCGTATTTTCTGTCGGTTTGTCGGTCGGTCGGTCGTATTTTATGTCGGTCGGTAGGTCAGTAGGTCGGTCGGTCGGTCGGTTAGTCGATCGCTTCAGCTGTGCCGAAGGGGATCTCTCAATGTTCCGGCCGTGTGATTTCGGAGTTGGTAGTTAGCACGGGTGTTCAAGGGTCGGTCGGGTCTGACACCGCGGGTCAGGTCGGGTCATCGACCGAGCCAAACCTGTGAGAGTATGAAAACCTGTTGATTGATCTCTGAAGGTATAGGCGCAGCTGGCACGGGAACGCGTGGTTGACTCCAGACAATAACACGGAACTCCTTATGTATATTATATATCCGTGCTGTCGAGCCGACTCGTCTCATATGGAGCTACAACGAACGAGTGGCATTGGTGGGGTACACATTACCCCGATCTTCCAATACCCTACTACCGTAATCCCTTCCCGATATGGAACTCCTCAGCCTCCAATGGATCTCATGGATAGTGTTCTTGAGTACAGTCAACAAAACGCCTTCTACGATAGAGGTAGGTTTTCCGCTAAAATTATCTCTGAATAACAAGGTTCTTTAACCCACAATCGTCGGAATAATGCCAATCTTGTTTCGAAAAATGACGCTTTTGTATAGTTGGTACATGGGATTTTTTTTATCGGAGTTGCAAGTTGACTTTCGCTGAAGTCGGTTTACGGGTGAGATACGGAGCTCCTTAAGGTCATGTAAGGAGCCTCGGAAGATTCAGGGTGAACCTCTATCGTAGAACTCCTCCTGACTCGAACCCGACCCGACTCGACCCGGCCCGGCCCAACCCGCGAAATTAAAAAACACCCCTGATCACGACTCGTAAAGGGCTCTGGTAGTGATGGATAACACTCATTCGCAGCCGCAACAGAAGCAGTGATATTCAGCAGCACGCCACGGCAGCCAAGCGATATTAGATGTCGTGACCGGGTTTGTATGCCTTGCCCGCCGCGGGAGACCCGTGGGACACTCCGTACCAGTACATAACGGCAGGAGGTAGGCGTAACTGTACTGGTGCACAGTTTGTCATGCTTACGCTATTTCACGTAGACGTACAGTTAAGCCTGCGTGCGTCATGTCACTGCTGGTTGCCTTTCACTGACTCGTGGATTTGGTGACTGTTCAACCATACACCCTTCATTCGTTGCTTCGCCACTGATTTCTGATTGGTGGGATTGGCGATTATTCAGCCAATCAACGTGCGTGCAGTACCTTGCCTCGGATTAACGTTTTGGTTTTTTCGATGTTTTATCAACCTTTCACCGTTTGCGCGTTCTTCCGCCGCTCATTGTGGATTTGGTGAAACCGGCGACTGTTTAGCCAACCGCTGCCCGTGCGTTACTTAGCCTCCAATTGCTGTTGTAATCAGGAACTATTCAACCATTCACCGTGCGCGCGTTATTTAGCCGCCGATTGCTGATTGGTGGAATCAGCTTTTGTTCAACCGATCGCTGCACGTAGCCTCTGATTGCTGTTGCTATCAGCGGCTGTTCAACCATTGCCCGTGAGTGCGTTGTTTCGCCGCTGGTTTTAACTGGTGGGATTGGATATTGTTCATCCAAACAACATGCGTGCGTTAGTTGTCCTCTGATTGCTGTTTGCTGTAGTCGATCATTATTTAACCATTCACTGTGCGTGCGTCATTTCGCCACCACTTGCACGTGGGAATTTGTGATTGTTCAACCAACCATCGTGCGTCCTTCATTCCGCCGCTCTTTGCTGATTAGTGGAATTGGTGATTGCTAGACCAACCACCGTGCGTGCGTTACTCAGTCTCTGATTGCTGTCTGGTGTAGTCGACGACTGTTCAACCCTTCACCGTGCGTGCGTTCTTTCACGACTGATCGCATACAAAGTGGTCAGCTGGCCGCAGTTCAACTACTTTGATCTCGCGCGCGTGACTTCACTAACTGATTGGTGGCATCGGTTGCAGTCCTATCATTTTCTCCTGCATGCGCCAGATCGCTCGCTGATTGGGGGAAATAGTGACTCTTCAACATTTTACCTTGCGTGTGATTGGTACAATCGGTAACTACTGTTCCACCATCCACCCTGCCTGCGTCTGCCTCGCTGCTGCTGCTGATGGCTGTTCGCTGAAACTGGGTGTTCGATCATGAGGCAGTGCGGAGGATGCGGAGGACCGTGAAGCCGGGGTTTCACGGGAGGAAGACTTCCTGCGGCAGGCTTTAGGCATGTCGCACGAGCAGGCACAGGTTAGTGATTTGATTGACGCTTGGCATGGTTGATTATTTCCAGCAAAGGTGCGAGGAGGCCGCGGTTCGACCCCCTGACTATGACGGGGCACCATACTGTAGTAAATAGGACCAAATGTTGCAAGTGAAGATTGGAAAATTTACAGGTTTTTGTATTCACTGTAGGTCCTATTTGATAGTGTTCCCCGTCATAACCGCTCCCCCACACTGTAAACAGTACGTCAAGGCCTAACGACGCCTTCACGTGTCTAGACGTTTCGGGTGGCGGCATGCAGATTATGCTCTCTTGAACTTCGCTTAGTCCGTCGCTTCGTGTGCTGGCTGGGGCACTAGGCCTTGCCGATGACGCCCGACCGGTGACATATCCCATGAACATCGTGATTTTCGTATGGTGAGCTTCACTTGTAGCGTAAAATATGCCATGTGGAAAACCGTCGTTTGACGTTTCATCTGGATGAATGCTCCTGTCAAGTAAAACTAGCATGTGAAGGCAAAACGAAAGCCCTTGACGCGTCTGTCATGACTGAAAGCCGCAGTTTGACAGTTTGACTGACCGCTCTCGTTCACTAGAACTAGGATGTTACGGCAAAACGAAAGTCCTTGACGCGTCTATCAAGACTAAATGCCGCAGTTTGACAGTTTGACTGACCACTGTTGTTCACTGAAACTAGCATGTTACGGCGAAAAGAAAGTCTTTGACGCGTCTATCCGTACAAAAGACTGCAGTTTGACAGCTTGACTGACCTCTCCCGTTTACTAACACCAGCATGTCAAGGCAAAAAGAGAGTCCTTGACGACGTCATCCGTATGCAAGTCCGTCTCAAAAGTGGTCCTTCGTAGGATGTAGCTCACCCCTTATGCGACTCGCGGAACAGCTCACGGCTCTTCGTTCTTGGTACAGGCAATGCCTGCCTGATCGATAAAAACCCGACGTGCTCCGCCCCGGCATGGTAGTGATGCGAGGGTCTATGGTCGTACGAGTACAGCCATGCCATGATGTCGAGTACCCCTCTCCCCCCCCGTTCCGTCCCGGCGTTTTGTAGGGATGCAAGGGTCTATGGTCTTACGACTACGGCCGTGCATGGTGTCGAGTACACCCCTTACCCGCGCCTCCCTACCCTCCGCCCTCCTCTCTACTCACTCGTCTCCCCCCATTATTTTCGTCGCTTGGTCATCAACTTTGGCCCCACCCCTCCCTTCCCCTCGAACATTCCCGCCATATACACTCGTTTTGTGCAGAGGACGATAGGCCGATGCGAAGACCTGCAGCTTGGAGTTGCCACAGAAGTGGTGGCGTTTTGCACAGGAGGAGGGTTGGGTCTCACCACAAGGCGGGTGAGATTTCTGGCTGAGACAAAGGACCGGTATTGGCCTATTCAGCGAGGAACTTTTACTTGGAAATAAAAGTAAAATTATATTCAGATTTTTTTTTATTGACAACTAGTACGCCGTTCCCTGATGGGGACCCACACACGTTTTTCTTTTTCGAAACCAAAGCAATAAATTTCGTCGAAACTAATATATTGTTTCCAACTAAAGTTCCCGGTTAAGATGGACCCTAAATGTATTTACATAGTTGTCGATCTCCAGTGTAGATAGAGGGGTAGATGGGCCGGCGGAGAGGCGTTTTGCTGTACAAGCGGAAGGATGTAACCAACAGGTCATCGTCAACCATCGTAATTCCACCCCCTTCTCCGCCCCCATTACCCCCCCCCTCCCCAGGGTTGGCGTCGTTTGGCAACGGCGCTGTAAAACGAGCCGCTCACTACGTGAGCTAGACAGCCAGGGTACCGTTTTTTCCTTGTTGTTTGGCGGTCACCGACAAGACAGCTGGTCGTCTAGTTAGATCATTTGTGCGGGGTAAATGACCTTCAATTGATCGTATCACGTAGGGTTTATGGCAAGGCACCCACGAGGCAGTTAAATAGTGTACTCCCATTGCTGTCTCTGGAATTGCCTACGCCGGACATTTAATCAACTCATTGAAGCTGTCATCCAAATGCAAGTCCGCCTCACAAGCGGTTCTTAGTAGGAAACAGCTCACCCTTCATGTGACTCGCCAGACACCTCACGGCGCTTCGCACTTGGTGCAAGCAATGTCTTCCTGGTCGATGAAAACCCGATATGCTCCGTCCCGGCATTGCAGGGATGCGAGGGTCTATGGTCATACGACTACGGCCATGCATGAGATCGAGTACATA
>JBBMHQ010057965.1:0-15954 GCA_037834295.1 Postelsia palmaeformis
TGAGGAAAAAATAAAAATAAACTGGTATAAGAAATGTGTAAAAGTTATAAGTTTTTTACCTAAATTCTCATTTGTTTGCAGTTATGTACGTTTCTATAGGACGGCACGACAAGGTCCGCTTGGCACTCTATTATTAAAATAGTGCCCTCCTCACGCTTCATAAGTTTAGCTTGCAGGAGGCCCCCATCATTCCGCACTCTGCTCTCACCCACAAGGGATATAAATGTTATAAGCGGAGCCGCAGGAGGCACACCAGCCACCCTAATCTCGGGCACCCCGCTAGTGGTGTTCAACCACGGATACGCAAAAGAGAAGAAGCGGACATCGTATGCCACAATGTCCATGGATATATGGGAATTTTGTAGCGTAATATATTATCAGCACTATCCCTCATTATATCTGGGTACAGAGCGGTACATTTGCCCTCGGGGCCCACGGGCTCGCGACCGCAAATTCGTCCGATAGAGACGAACACCTCATCATCGTCCTCGGTCCCACCTCGTTCAACCTCTTTCTTCTACTGTTGTTTGAAGGAAGTAATACCGAAGCCGCATAACCGAAATATATACCAGGTATATTTTTTTTATTAAATATTAATTTGTATGGGTTTAAGGAGTTGCGAACCGTCCTCCTTTCGAGGCCGCGTACACTCCTGTTTCTCTCAGCGGGACAGCAGTCTGAAACGACGGTGATAGACTCCTCGTGGGGTTCACCTTGAAGTCTAGCTTCTGTAGAGCTGGCCTGAGCAGGTTCTCGTTTCTCGACGTCCATTGTTTTATGTTTGCCGCAGCCAATCGCTTTTCTCGAAACCAAGGGCAAACAAATATGCTTGCTTGCCACATAATATTATGACAGAACCGTGGTCACAAATAAAGTCCCGTTGAAGATATTCTTCTGAACAATGATATTGTCTTGTATGTATGCCCTAACAACTGGCAAAATGGACGGACAGTGATATTATGTACGACTTTGGTGGAAGATGTACTCTCCTGGAAAGCTTTCGGGAAAACAAGGCGACCTTCGTAAGGCCTTAGTGGGACTTATCGATCGCTCAAACCAACAAATTATTCAGAGCCCTTAAAATATTTTCCATAATTGTTTCTGAGCTCGGTGTTGTAAGGTGGGGGGAAATACTCCTAGACGCCTACCGAGGCCGTGAAAAAAAGGTGGCTATTAACATAATATTTTAGTAGGTAGTACGCAAAATTCAAGTGTCCGCCAACCAACCACTTCGTCCCATGCCCGCAGAAAGCTTGACCGTCGTCGTGCCGGGGTATCTTCTGCAAGAGATAGCCCTTCCACATATCACCCCCGACCCTTCACACAACCTCCCCCTACCACAACACGGCACAAATCGTTCTTGAATCTACTTGATTGCGCACCTCCATTTTATCCATTTCACCTCGAAATATATCGCTACCTTCAAGCAGCCAGCATGAGATCAGTCTCCTTTGGGGTCGGAGTAGCGCTCGTCGCGGCCATAGGCGTGAATGGCGTCCAGTACGATGTAGCGTCGTGCGCAGAGCTTAACGATATCGACCGTTCCACCGTCACCTCCGTCACAATCACCAGCAGTCCTATCGTGTGCGACTCGTACACGCGCTTCCGGGTCCGCAACGACATGGTTCTCAAGTCCGACTCGCCTGTGGAATTTTCCAACTTCGCGCTGAGGGTACAGGGTAACCTTATAGTGGAGCCGGACGTCATATTCAAGGACGTCATAGAGCAGGTCAGCCAGAACAGGTAGAACCAGTCGACGTATCTGCTGTCAGAAAGCCGCTGGGCTTGTCGGGTTCGGCTGCACAAGTTTGGTCATTCTAAGGGCATTCCTCGGGAATGCTTGCGCGAGATTTGTCCCGCGACTGTGAGTGGAGGTCGGGATTTTCCGGTGGTCCCGTACAAAACGGGAAATATGGCTTCTGTGCGCAAACACATCCCGTAGAGATTTTATCGTATCCCTTTGCCGAGCACGCTTGAAAGTGCTATTGAGTTCCTGCACTAAGGAATCCCACCCATATGCGAATGGTGTTCCCGCACGAATCAGGATACATCCCGAATTCCGTGAACAGGAGAAGGTAAACTCCCGCAGAACGGAAATATGTGCAATTAGTCTCTCCCTAGAATGCAGGACTATTGCCAGAGTACGGGTACGCAGGCGTCGGACTCCATGTTCGATTGTGGCGACCGTCCGCCTCTTTTTTCACAAGCTACCACAGCACGCGAAATCATTGAATAAGAGCTTTCTTGCTTTGGCCAAGGCTTATCACTTCTTTTTGCCTCGACTTGACTATCAATGAGTGCTTGAATCCGGTGCAGTACGTCGCGCCAATGGATGCAGAACGTCAAATTCCTGCAGAAGATTTTTTTCCAAATGTTGTATAATATCATCGGAGTGCAATTTGATTCCAAGAAAGTGTGAAATCTTCCACCTATTGGCTAATCTTCCAACGTCGGGCATCTAAGCGAGCTACGTCGTTGTATTCTATAAATACTTCTGCCGTGAACACATAAAAAACACGCAGAAGCAAGGGGAACACATAGGTCAAGAGTTGTTTGGTTCCCCAGTTCTAAGTCGCATGCTGAAGGGATTATCCGTTAGTACTTCGGCTAGGGAATAGTATTCTATTCAAAAATTATTTACAGTAGGCATATATTTCAATTGTATGTAGGCAGCACATCAGTCAATCCGCCGAGCATTTCGACGTTAGGCGTACTAAAGTGATCACGTGACCAGGGATCAAACGACCGTGGCTACGTCTTCTTGTTGTCAGCTAAATCTCACAACCTCCTTCGCGGCCAGCATAAATCGCACCCCCGCCGGATTTTCCACCTGAGTTTACCTCTGCTACTCACAAATTCACGCACCCACCGCCGTACTTGCTCCCGTGCTGTATACAGCTAAGAGAAGCTTTAAGCTACGTGTACTGACGCTTTGGTTAAAGCAAACAAAAAACTAAACAAACGGATGCTTTCGTTTTGTATGTACAATGTTCATGCCTCAGAAAAATCATAGCCAGATGGATTAGTACTGTAGACTGCTTGTTTTTAGGTGATTGTTGCGTTCTTGAACCTCGCGCTTTTTATTCGTTGTCGGGCTTCAAATTCAACACAACTTAGTCGACATATTATCTAAAAAATCGAAGAATTTGAATTGAAAATAATCCCAACACCCTTTTTTATTCACAATCCACATGTTTTCGCGTATTTCATTCCGTGAAGGAAAAATGTGGTCGCACTGTAAACCTGGTACAAAAAGCAAGACTAATGGTTGAAAATCCCGATGACGTCCCCCGCAAATAAAATGCCGCGGTTATTGGGGGAAAACATCCCATCCCGAGGAGTACCGTGATAGCCGGACCCCGCACGAACAAATTTGTCGAAGCCGTCGTCTCTAGATCCCGTGCCAACCTTTTCGTCTTATCCCGTGAAGACTGAACACCATTCCACGGAGTCCGACGATGCCCGAATCCCATCGCAGCCGGACCGTGAATCCCAGAGGTACCTTAATCTATCGGAATCGTCCCGGAGTCAAAACGTCATCCCGGGGAATGCCTGGATAATAGGTCTTCGTCCAAAAGTTTTGTGGTTGAGGAGGTTTGTAGAATAATGGTACTGCGCGGCGTCTTAGCCCCAGATACTCGGCGCGCGATTGCCCCGCATATATGTGAAGTATAGACGAGAGGGTGTTAACGCCTACACACCGTTACACTTGACTGATGTCGTCTCCCAGATGGACGTCTGCTGCATGGGGAGGCGTCTGCTTTGACATGTACGTGTGTGTAGTGGGATCTGTGTAAACCCCTTATGATCGACGCCAGCTGATACCACAAGCCATGCACGAGCTTGAAGGGACATGCACCGGGCCCAATATTTACTTTATTCGCGGTTGTAAGCAACATCAGTGGTTCAGTACCTGTTCGAGGCACAGCAGGCACTTTGGTAATTGTTTTGGTGCGGCCCTATCGTATGTAGGTGTTTCTTGGCGATCACTTCGCATCGTTTGGAAAGTTCAAGCCAGTGGTGAAGACATGGAATAACTCACTTCGAAAGTATTGAAACAACTGCAAATAAAGGACAACAATCGATCAGTTATCTTGAACGTTATGCGACTTGGCGCAAGGGTACGTAATAATCCGTGAACATACAGAATGCACAGACTTACAAGCTTGCAAGAAGATAGGAGAGCGAAAATAGCGGACATGAACATGTTTCAACGTAACTTGAAGTCATTTATGGGTGATTTTATTTCTTCGAAGAGCCGAGATCATCGAAGGGAAAAAACCGACGTGGGCCGTTTTTCATCACTCGGATATGTATGGGTACTCAGGCTACCAGACCGGACCGTCGTTGTAACGATGTGAACGGGAAAGCATTTACTAGCAACATAGACGCTCATCGGCAGGATGGCGCTGAACCAATAATATTCCGCCCCAAAGTTCCATTCCTAGGACCACGAGGGTTAGAGCAGGTAAAAAAAGAAACGTTGAATTCGATGCGGAGGCAGCACACATCAAAGTGCAGGACAGCAAAAAAGCTCCCTCCTAACCTGTGTGTCTTTACACGCCAAGGACCCGAAGGGTCCCTTCAAATATCCCTGTCGAGGACGTCTGTCGTACGTTCTTAATCAAAAATACTCGGAGTATATTCTAAACGTTTTGGTAGCATGACACTTTGTCAACACCCCGGGACATTTGGAGGTTGCGAGCCAACACCTTTGACACGAGCATTTTTATATCTTCCGTTGGCAGGAAGTAAGCGGCGGTGTGTTGAACGTGGGGAGAGACTCGTCCGTAACCTTCTTGGGCACGGCTAGCTTCATCGACAACAGCTCTATTACCACCGAACTCCCGCCCATTATGGTGGGAAACACCGGCGCCACCAGAAACAAAATTATCCCGCGGCACGGAGGAGCCATTTTCAACAGGGTGAGATAAATCCATGATCTTTTTCGCGAGTACCCGCATCAGTGTCTGTACACTTTGCTGTTTTCCGTGAGCAAGGTCGCGAGGTCATGCACCACCGCATTTCGTCTCTGTCTATAACATGCGATGCTAATCCTGCCAGGGTGACCTGGTGTTCGAAGGCGACGCGCTGTTCGAGGGAAACAGGGCCAGGACCCAAAACGATGACAACAGGGGGCGAGGTGGTGCCGTCTAAAACGCGAGGCCCGGAGCCATCACGTTCATTGGGCAGCTCACCGCGAACGACAACTCTGCACAGCCATGTACTGATGCAACGTACCAAATTCTGCGACCCGATTGCCACAACCACTGTTACGCGTTGCACCTCCTCGTCGCGCCTCCGAGAGGCAATGTGTGATTCTCGTGACACCTCAAAGCAACAGAAAATTATATATACCCCTCATCCTCCTCATCCACGAGATACGGGTAGCTGATATATGTGTAGGATTCTCTGAAAGAGTTCGATTCAGCCAGTATCTCGACACGCTTTGTTTGGACCTTCGGCTAGATGGAGCCTTCAAACAGAGCGGTATCCGGAGTCTAGCGCTTCGTTCAAAGCAGCCCGCGGTTATTCTCAAATTGGTGTTACTCAGCTTTATCCACAGCGACAACTACTGTATAGAACGATGCCGACGTATTGCAGTGTTCGCGACTGGAAGAACGTCGGGGCTCGGTCAAAATGAGCGCAACGCATCACCTCACTAAATTGTTCACACTCGACAAGTTGTATGCAGCTGTCGTTCTTCCCACGCCACTACGGCCCGAAAGACATTGTGCGCTCCGGACGAGTTGTGCGCGGAAATCGGCCTACATCAACATGTGAAAACAGCATTTCCTAAATGTTTGGTGTCAATCTATAAAGTTGTTACTCTTCCTTGAGACGTACCCAAGTAAGCTATTGGCGCTTGGACGTGCCGAAACAAAAACTGTGTTCTTAGTACTTGTACATCGGGGCACTGTTCCTGACGTTCCAAATATGGTTATTGCTTGAAAACTAGTTCATTTTGAATTTCAAGTTGTTCGCAATTTTTTCATAAACGCCTACTTGCGCTATCTCGACATCACATACCCGAGGGTGCTGCTCGAAGTGTGGATTTCTCAACAATGGTTGTCAAGTACGCGATAGTATAGTTGTTTTTCCATATCGAGCCGAAGATGTGTACATACAGCAGTACGTGAGATGTTTGCCGGCAAGATCCGTACTCGTATTTCGAACTTTACGCAACCATGCCGCAAGACAACGCGAATCAACGTATGTATCTAGATCATATTGTCTGTGAAGTTTGCCCCTTTGATCTCGCACGGCAATGCCACTTGCATGTCAGCACAATAGTTGGGTATGTCAGGATCACGTCAGGAACTGTTATTTTGAAATACCTAATGGGAGACTGCCAATCTTTTGGTGAACCCGTATCGTGGGATAATCGGTGTTGTAGCCATATGGCACAACTAGTGTAAGCTCATGTCAACCGACGCAGATCATACCCTGTTGAAATGCGCAGGCAGTTTATATTTTTCAGTAGCACAGTTGTGAGATAGCCGTTTACCAAATCGTCATAAGTTCATGATGTTATTCATGGTCGATACTACAGCAGTACCTATGAATCTGCCTTGGGTGCGAAGAAGATACTAAACGTCGACAAAATATGTCTTCCTCTGTGAACGAGGCAGATGATAACACACTGTTCAGGAAATCTACCTACCCTGCTGGATACACTCGTAATTACCGGCAAGTCATCTGCAGAAATTATCGTGAGTTTCGCCAAGGATATCCTCGAAACCCGGAAGAGACCTTTAAGATCTTAGTGGCCTACGGCGGACCTCCAAATATGCCACACTCCTTCACTTTGCCTCCGCCCTAGAATGGGTTGACACTATTAAGAGGGTGAGTCAGGGTTTGTTTGTTCATTCGCCACAAGATCGTTGAGAAATAGCGGTAGGACTTTGGTACACCTGAAAGAAGTGGGGCAGTATGTTATTGTCGAAGGACCCGCAAAAATACCAACTAAGAGTAAGCCGCTCCAGTACTCTCCCTCAGGTAAAAGCCGAGTCTTGTTAAGTCACAGGTGTTTATCGCGCACCATTATTTCGCGTTCTTAATGCCGCACTATCCCATCCATCAGACCGTCCCGCAAGGCAACCCCACACTCCGAAAAACGGAGGCATGCTCAAGAATACCTCGATACACAAAAGAAAAACAACTTAACATATGATACCCTCTTACGTCCGCGAACCCGTGCCAAGTAATCGTGTACCACAAAAAGCCCCCATATTTGCAGCCCGATACGAAAGATTTCGAACAAGTTCTCAGCAAGTGTCAGGTAAACGCGTAACTTCAAGTTCAACATCGGGCCCTATCTTTACCTGTCAGGCAAGCTGACACGGCAATCCCATGTGTTCCTTCCTGAAGAAGTGCCAGTATAAAACGGCAATCCCAACAACCAAAATACAAAATCGCCAGCTAACACCTGCAAGGTCAAAACGAAATTTTCCGATATCGTCTCCAGTATAGATATCCTCGAACAAGACGTCCACTACGAACCATGAGATGGGAAAAATACGAGAAAAAGAGAGCACGGTAATCTAACCACCAAATGATATAAATGTACGGTTTCCGCACAGATCCCACTCTGTTTAACTCTTTCATCCCCTTTGACGTGTATTGTACTCTATTCGAGCAGAACGGAACATGTCTGATGAAGCTTCTCATGCCCGAATATAGCTGTTTCCCTTCTAGATACTTCCCTCAGAATCACGGACGGTACGACAAGCAACTGATAGCGCATCAAAGCTCTGAAGTACTAGAGGTATGAGTACATGGCTCCCCTGTACGTTGTGCGGAAATACCTATCAATTGTTTTTCTAATAATCCCTTTTACTTTCCAGCCTGACACGTAGGACGTTTTACAGGTTTCACAGGTGTCTGCCCTCTTCCCCCCCGGTACGTGCCTTTATTTTTCGTCACGTATAAGGTTCAGCATTCCAACTGCTCATCGATTTTTATCGAATGTAGATAACTCAAGCTCTCGCGCTTTCCGCTGATCAATCTCTTTTGTGCAAGAGTAAGCCCCTGAACATGTACTCGGTGAGAGTTAAACCAACGAAACTGATCTTGATAAGCGCGTGGACTACCTACCAAGCCACCGGGGACGCCGGCTACGGTGGCTCCATCAAGTGGACAACAAGATTCACCAAGAACTGTCGGCCTACTCCACAGACGTTTCAACCCCACAAAACGAACGGGTACTTTCCAACACGAATCATCCCTGCCGAAGAACGCCTTGCGTAGGACGTTAATTTTGCAAGTTCGTTCCGAGAACGGAGTCTAACCTGAGCACTCCAGGGTAGTCCTATCCCACAAAAAACACAATGTCTCATAGTCCGAAGAAAATCCAACCAGTGGATCAAATCGCCACAAGTTCACCACGTTGTTACAGTCAAATCTGAACTTTCTGATAAGGTGACACCGTTGAGGATATTTTGACTTCCAATGACGTCCCAAACTTTGGTGGCATTGTACGCCTGGCGTGCGTCGTATCCTGCATCGCTCCTTGTAAGAAAAGTAACCCCTTGCACGAGTCCTCCACTTGTATCGCCTTGTTATGTCGCTTTCCACTTTTTGCCCATATTTTCCACCGATGCTTGACAGGGGCACGACGACGGGGAGGGCGGTGGCATCTTCAACGCCGGCCAAATTGTCGTTGAGGGCACTTCATCATTTTTCGACAAAAGAGCTTCGGTGAGGATCACTCTTAACGAACGAGGCTCCAATAAACTTCGAATCCCTAACGCACGTGGGTTCTACTTACCCTCATTGCAGGCAGTAGGGGGGTATACTGAATTTGATACAACAAACATATAAAAATAATTGATAAATTGTTGGTATATTTTTTCACAAAACTCCTTTCAATAGTTCGCTTTTCATAGTTTCGTTTGCTACCAATACATGGTGGCTAGCGCCGATCCCTTTCGGCTTCTTTTCGTTCAGAGGTTGCATTTGTTTGGCCAAAACGTTTCTGGCTCACAGAGGTCTGTACTGATTGTAGTATGTGTCGTTTTTCCGTGAAACTTCGATATGTACTCCAAACAAAAAAAAATGTTGTTCAATGCTACGCTTGCTGAACAAACCTATCCTCCATCCGACACAGACCATACGTCATAGCGAAGGCGTTCTGCGGGAGAGGTTCACCCTACATTTTGTGGGGCTTCTTGGTTAAGGAGCTCCATACCTCACTCGACAACTGACTTCGGCCTAAATCGAAATTGCATCCCGATGAATTATCCTATGGCCCAAGTATACCCAAACGTCATTTTTCGAGTGAAAAGTGTTTAATTATCGCGACGATGTTGAATAAAGAAACCTTGTCAGTCAGAAAGCTCTATCGTGGAACGCGCCAGCGGCTTGATGACTTGAGTCGAAGGCAGCCACCTTTTCCTCGAAGGGCCAGTTCATCAGGAACGGTTACATTGGAACGAAATAGCCCACAGCGACAAAATATTCTGTCCTTGTTCTAAGCGAAAGCATTGACAGGTTCTATTTCGGGGCACCACCCAAGTCGTTTCGACAAAGGGAATCCGGACCCCTCACTGCATTCTCTGCGATCGGTTTTGGAATGTGAATGGCCTTTAGCATGTTCCTCCGGTCTATTTGGTGCCCTGGGGGGTAGTGCTACGATGACTCAGACGGAGTGGCTGCCCGACGGTAAACACCTTCGGCTCGTACCTGAATGTAACCAAGGATTATGGTTTCATCTCAAACCTTTGAGGTCTTGTTTTTAGGTTTTACGGCGCTGCTCCTAAATGTTTTTCCTCTCATATTCATTTTTTCAGGCATGAGTCCGTTTTCACTTTCCCGACAGGTATGTGTCGTTATGAACGATTGTGGGGATCCACTCCAGTCGTCTGCTCCTCTCTGACGGAATATCAAACTTTGCGATTCATACCGAGGAGCTCTTTTTCCACTCCTCGTAGATATTGGAACCCACCGCCAACCCTTCTTCCAGCCAACATCATCATCGGAGCCCGGTATTGCCTGATATCTTGTCTATATATTCGCGCGTATATTTGTATGTATATGCACGGCACGAAATCAATATCGTCCACTGCTACCATTACTGGGGGTCAAAGTCAATGGGACCTGCGGTGCACACAAACACCTATATATTTAGATATTGCTTCGTTTGTTCACATGCGAGCCCGTTCTTTTCGTTAAAAGCGCCCGGCAGTTTGTTTGAACAGTGTTCTTCCCAATCGTTCACGCCCTGTAACATATTCCATTTCTTGTTCCGCGTTGTAGCAGTCCCGATGAGTCCGTCACTGCAAATACATGATACAAGTAGAGTTCACCAGATAATGCTGCGGGGTGGACGCCCTCGAGATTTTCAGCGAACCAAGGAACCTTGACACTATTCCGGTCTTGAATTCGATAACGCTTAGAGACGCCCCGACAGATAGATTGCAACTTCAGTTTAAAGTAGGATACGCCAGTCACGACGTCCACCATATGGCGATGTGGTTCAAAGCGAAATTCTCTTCAATTTGGGTCTGTTGAGAATGCGAAGGAAGTGGGGCAAAAGAATTTTCCAAAGATCGCTGTGCTCCAGATGTGGAAATCGTCTTATTGATATACACGTATGATGTGGGATTTCGGATTTCTTGGCCTCCCTCCACATCGTCGTTGTTTAGCTCTGTGAGATGCGAGTGAGCTATTTGTTCGGGCATTCTCCTACATTCGTCGTAATGACAAACAAGGGCATCGCTATCCACAATAGGGAGGGGGCGTGGACGTTGGATTTACGTTTCACCATTACAGTGTCTCGAGGGTCTAATACATACACCGATCAGTAGCCGATTACCACGGTATGGTTCGTCTGAAAGCAACATCTAAATTATGAGGTATATAGCCTGATGATGCAAACATCAGAAATACACTCCAGTGTCACATTCAGCCAACCTGCCCATTGCTTGCTCATCTTCAAATCGAATCCGTTGAGCGCCGAGGCGTTCGCATCAGCTGCAGAAACTTTACAGAAAAGACGCGTGCTCGCGCGAGGTACCCCTCAACTTCGCTGGATCGCCGTTTTCTGCCTGACGAAAAATAATTACATACTTAGTACACCAAGGCCGTGGGACTGGCACTTTGTTGTGCTCTCGAGTCCTTTTCTCACGTGGAGTATAAAGAGAGTCAAACGAGAGGGCTTCTCAAAACTAAGTGCGCCTCTACCGACCGTACCTGTGCCATACTAACGTTTCTCATGTCATTAACAATATTTTCTGGAATCTCGCAAAAGGTCGACCGGGTATTTATATACACGATGCTTGCACCTCGACTTGTTTCATTCAATAGAGGTTGGTAAAACAGCAGCAACAACGCTCTAAACAGTAGCCGTCTCAGGACTGTCTATAGATACGGTGCTGATGCTTCGGGCTTCACGTTCCACCACAACATGTCTGTGTATTGGTTGTGATTTAACCCAGCCCAGTGACGTGCGGCTTTTCGATGAAATTTTTTACATGGTATGATATAGAGAACAAACTTGAGCTACCGTACTCGAACGTCTCGTCCTGATATTTTCGTTTCACTGCCTGACATAATACAATTTCGAGAAAACGAGGAGTATTCTCAAGAAATTCAGACACTTCGAATTCACCTTAATTTCGATATTGAGGAAATATTTGAGTTTTTTTTGTTCCCCGCATTGTTCTCGTGATTGATTTGAGAATGAAGAAAGACATTTCGAGCAGGGGAAGAAACCTCCCATCAGATTGGCCCTTATTGCGTATGTGAAGAGTACACTGAGAAACATTGTTTATCCTTTACCGCGAACTTACCTCGATAAATGCGGCAACAAGGGTATTGTGGGCGGGATTTAATGCGTACAGTTGACTGTTTTTCCTGTTACGTGCCATATATATTCGAAACAATGATTTTGGTATTTGGTCGTACCTGCTGCTGTAACTCTGTAGCGTTTCGTCCCCTTCAAACGTTATTTTTCATGCAAGCACGGTAACTGGCAATCGTGTATACCATGGGCTTTGGTGCCTACGTATCGCGCGGCTACTTCGAAGTCACGCCGAGACTGTGACGCACGTCGGTCGTCATCTACGCGACTAAGGTGCCGGGCAAATACTGTCCTGTTTAACACAAAACCGTGTGCTCGTTGTCTATCGTTTGTTTTTTCGTGATGTTGTTGCCTCTTTGACACGCTCGGCAGAACGGCGGCGCCATTTTCCTTGCACGGAGGGGTACCATAACATTCAACAGTTCTGCGACTTTCACCGAAAACCCCTGCAACGATGTGAGTTTTATGTAGCGTGTGAGTGGTCTATGTGCCCTCGACTTTGTCGCCTCTATTGCCACCCTGCGCGTTCAAGTATCGAGCTACTTGCGATCTCTAGTAGCCCGCATAACCGAGTTCCACTGTCCTGAGGCTGCGGCGTGTGCCGTCCCGTTTTATATCACTGTTAATATTGTCCGTCTCGCCTCGCAGCGCAGAGGAGGAGCAATCCACAGCATTTGATCAGTGAACCTGATGGGTGGTAGCTTGTTCAAAACCAACAACGCTTCAGGCTCCGACGGTGGTGGGGATGGCGGTGCGATCTACAACGGGGAACGTGGCACTCTATCGTGAGGAGCAATAGGCAGCAGCAGCAGTGGTAGCTTTTGTTCCGATCACGAAAATTCTCCCCACTCTATATAGCTCATAATCATCTCGTTCGGTCATTTGCTTCAAGGGCGCTCGCCAATAGGGAGCTCAATCACCGAAGCACACACCAACTTCGCGAAACATGATCCAATTGACTGCTGGCTTGAGTTTTATTTGAGGCCGCCGACGGGAAAGCCTCAGTAACGCTAGATATTGCGTGCCAGGCCCGGGTTGCTCTGTTTCGGTACGATCAAGACGCGAACCAGAGTATCAACTGTCGAGTAAGGGAAGTAGACGTTGGTGGGAAGACATCCCGCCCTTCCCTTTCAATTAACGTGAGACCCCCCAAATGCTCCTTCAAGGGACACAACACATCCTCCACAGTCTCGGTAGATCGCATTCCACTTCTCCTATTCAAATATAACGCCCTCAGGCATTCGTACGGCCGTGTCGACGTATCCCGCTGTAATTACTAGAAGAGTGCTTGTATCGTTCGATCGCGACAGGTATGCCACCGGTCAGTATGGTTTATATACTGTCCGATCGCGGCTGTTAGGCCACCGCTTAATGTAATAACCGTCTGCTTGTTTCTACAAATGTTTGCGGTGTGCCCTCTCGCCATCAGGTTGAGTGGCATTAACACATTCGACAGCAACTGGGCCGAATCTGGGGCCGCCATCTACAATGAAGAAGGAAGCTCCTTTCGACCCTCTCAGGACGGTGGCGAGCTCATTTTCGAGAATAACCAGGCTGATGTGGGTACTGGAATGTTTAGAGTGGTGTTTCAGCTCTCTAAATATGTATGCTACGGTGGGCAATAAAACCATAAGTGCATTGTCTGTCGATATATCATTCAAATACTCGTAAGCACCCGGTCAGCAGGCCGAAAATGTGTTCTCTTAACTAGAGTTCACAAGATTTACAAATGGCGTGACCAGGTGTGTATTTGCCATGCTTCGTGATGTGGTCTGTGTATCCGACCCTTTAGCGGGGGGAGCAGATATATGATCGCGAAAAGGGATGCGATATGTGTTTCAATCATAGTGTGGCTTGAATAACACCGGTTGGTCGCTGTCGTATCTGCGGAACCCTTTGACACCGAGGCTTCAAACCGTGCAGCAGTGTTCGGAGTAGTGCCCGTGGCCGCTATATAGCCCTGGGTAAATCTAACCCATACCGGCACCACTCCAAGGAGACCGCCATTTCCTGTCTGGTGGGGCTTCTCAACTTTTTTTGACGTTACTCTTTCTTGACCTAGGCAATCTAATTGTTTCGTCGGCCTAGGCGTACGCGCGTTTTTCAAGCAACAGTTGTTTTTTTCCTCAAGTATATACCCTCATCGTCCAAATACCTGTTGCACCTTTATCGAAGCATTCGCCTATATGAAAAAAACACTCGACTGTCCATGGTGCGAGCGTGCAGCATAACAAGTGCCTATATTCGCCGTGAGTGTCACGTTATTTCTTTCGTGATCCATGTGTTCAGCTCGGCTACAAACGTCGATCCACTGCAAGCTGAGCACCTCCGTGGAGGTAGACAGTCCGTGTGGCGGTGCCATGGTGATCATCTAGTTTCGCCGTCGCCCTCTGAAGTCCATGTTTTGCAGCTTGTGAGGAATCTCTGGTGTGTCATCCTCCAGAAGTGTTCTGTTCGAAGGTTTACACTATGCGGGCTCACTTAACATCGTTTTGTTCGCTGGCATGGCGTTGTCTTTGTTTGCTGTTCTTCACTCAAACCAACAGGGGTGCCCCGACATCTTCACAAGCGACGCGGATCCAAGGTGCAGTCCGTGAACCCACCATGATATTGGACGGGTATCGACCGTACAATATCGAAGGCTCCAAAGACGGGGGAATCGCGAAGGAAATGGAGCGTATTGGTTCTTCATGTTTTCGAGGAATACCGGCAGATAATGAGAGGTGTTCCTGCACCCCTGCTCAGCATGTTGGGAGCAGGTTCCCGTATGGGGCGTGGTCCAGTTGGTGAGGTGGATCGGGGATGGATGCACTCCTCGTGTCCTAGCAACGTAGCGGGGTGTTAGTGCCGCTGTTCAGGCATGTTTTCAAGTATACTGGGTGTCGCATTCGCGGAGGTTCTAATCACTGATAGGGCTAAGGTAGAGGTCCTGAAATCGAAACGTCGGCACCGCCAGCAGATGTACAGCCGAAGTGAAGTAAACGCGAGGTTTGAATTTCCCAAAAAACAATCACAGTTATCGTTCTTCGGTCTGCACATGCCGTGTGATGCAGAGAGCCGCGTGATGCTGAGATAACGGCGGTGTTGATATATATTAATTAAGCAACATTTTTTGTTTTTTGGTACCGAGTCCCAACACGGGGCATATCTAGTATCATGAGGTATCTCAACGGTGCATGTATTACGACAACTGCAGTAGTAGTAGTCGGTGTTCTATAAACCGACATATCGTCATTATCATTATCGTTTTTCGATTCGGACATGATGCTCGATGCTCAGATACCGGCGGCTTCGATATATATCAGATACCCACTTTTGCTTATTAATACACGTACATTTCATCAAGAGGTGTCTCAACGATGCATGTATGGCGACCACTGCAGTATTAGTCCATGGTCTATTACATATCCACATGCATATTTAGCGTCCAGCACCGACAACTTACCGACCACTTGCGATACCGAGGCACCCAAGGACGCACAATCTTCGAGACGACCGTTGTGCGTATTGCCTGCCGTCTCGTTGTAAGGGCCGGACGTCTGAAATCAGTCTGTGGTAAACCCGTGGGGTGGTGTCATCGATGTCATCCCGTGAGCATCATACATAACTAGGCTGCCCACAATAAAGTGATCCCATGTCTGGCAGGCGAGTTCAGCATGTTTAGGGGCAATGAGGGATCCACGAAAAAATATGTTTTGTTGTCCAGAGTAAGCATCGTGTTGTGACCCATGACGATTTAAGGAGGTTAGCATGTGGTCCCATGGGGCCATCGACGCAGCGAAATATTCCATATCGAGGTGGCACAGGACGATGATGCCATATAATACGTAGAACGATTTCACACTCGGGATCGGTGATCGTGGGTCAAGGCGCCTACTCGGTAATCATCTTGAATATATGGTACTTATGACCAGTAGAACACAATATATACATCAGTGTCGTAGAGCACAAACTACTGCGTATATGCATGAACCAAACACATCATGTGTACGCTAGACACGGTCTACACCGTAAACCGTGAAGTAATACGTAAGTATGAACCGACCGACCACGACATGTTATACCATATTCTGGCACTACAACACCAGTACCGATTATGATGCTACCGGTTACGGATATGACGCTTGCAAAAGCTAAGACAATCTTTTACC
>JBBMHQ010057976.1:0-18632 GCA_037834295.1 Postelsia palmaeformis
TAGCTCATTTTTCACCCCCTCAAAATCAGTCGTCCCATGGCGTAGATCAGTTTTCATATGAGAAGCCTCAGTAAGTTGGGGCGCTACCCCCTCGATGAAAGAAGAAAATGCTCCGTCCCGGAATTACAGGAATCCGAATGTATATGGTCATATGACTTTGGTCACGCACGAATCACCCCCCCCCCCCTTTCGCATCTTACCGCACCATGCGTCGTCATAGCTGTAAGCAAGTGACCCGGTTTTTCCCCCGCGCCCTCCCTTAGTAGGTGTTCCTGAACAAACTCATACCAACCTGAATTTTGTATCTCATTAGGTGCGAGGGTACTGCAAGGACGAGAGCAACCGTGACGTGTTCGATGATGTCAATGTCTACGGCAACATCTATGACTCGGATATCCACCACAACCACTTTGGAATCTACACGTATGGTCACCAACAAGGAGACTGGAGGAGGAACAAGATGCACGACAACACGGCGTATGGCTTTGATCCCCACGATGACAGCGACTTCTTGACGATCCACGACAACGAGGTCTACAATAACGGAAACCACGGCATCATCGCCTCCAAGCGCTGCAACGGAGTGTCCATTCAGGTCTGTACGTCTGATATTAAAACGCCTTGTTTAGATATCCATATAACTATACTCGTGTATTGTTGTGCCAGCACCGCAACGTTTTTGTCCGATGGTTGAAGCGAGAAACGCGGCGTCTGAGTCTCCGACCATGACAACACTTTAGACAGCTCAGTCGGGCATGTCTTGTCGGCACGTTGGTTAAGTCGAAGCCGGCAAGCAAAGCGCC
This sequence comes from Postelsia palmaeformis, assembly GCA_037834295.1. Classification (NCBI taxonomy): domain Eukaryota; class Phaeophyceae; order Laminariales; family Laminariaceae; genus Postelsia; species Postelsia palmaeformis. The sequence goes on from JBBMHQ010057976.1 coordinate 804, forward strand.
GACAACCCGAGGTACCACCATACAGGACATCTCGACAATGAACGTCTTCCGAAAGTTATTGGACATGACCCCTGGTTACCCTCGCCTATACAAAAATGGGACTTGATCAAATATTCGTTCGTCGTTGTTTTCCGGTGCACAGGGGAACGAGGTGTACGGTGGCGGCGATAAATCAGTCGGAATATTCATTCACAGAAGCAGCGACAACGCCGTCGTCAAAGGTATTCAGCCGTCGGGAGAGATGCGGGGCCTTTTTTACGCTCTTTTGTTGCAAGATTCGGGCTGCCTACGAGCGCTTCACGTTTCTCATCATACCTTGTTTACCTTGGGATTTCGAATTGATTTTTTCCGTTCGGACCGAAACTATGTCCTTGAAACGATTGAGATATCATGCATATTGGAGCCCTAGAGGTCGAACCTCCTGGATGTCCACGGTTTACGTAGTCCTGGGGTAGATTCAGGTTAGATAATACGGCGCGTACGCCCCTGGTAACATCAGCTTCCGTGGTATAAATAGCTCTTGTTACAAATCGAAGCATACAACGAACCGGAGGAGCGTCAATCTTGACACCTACGCCAACTTTCGTGTACGGCCAGCAACTATATTCCAATGCAAACGTTCGCGCTGAGACGGTGCAGTATGCACACCGTGTACGGTGACGCCGGTTTCAACGAGGAACAAAACCGACGCGCCTTGGGTATTTCGTTGCACTCGTCCTTGTCGTAGGAAACTACGTCCATGAGAACGGCGACGCTGGAGTCGCCCTCATGGAGTCTTTCAACACCGACGTGTCCGACAACACCTTCGAAAACAACAAGTACGGCATCAGGCTGTCCGTGGGGTGCGCCGACAACGTATTCTTCAACAACCTCATCACCGACTCTACCAAGTGAGATACGTGGTTCATGTCATGGAGGAGGTCAAGCGCGTGGAATCACAATTTGGAGATATTGGACTATCTAGCACATCATTCTGCATGACGAATGCATATCGTTGGTGACACCTTGTGGGGTTTGCTTCTTTGTTCAATCAGTCTCAAACACATATATGAGTGTACGGGCACATTGTGTACGGGGCTCCGACTCCGTGTTTGGTCGTCACCACCCCCGCATACTCCGTTGTTGGACGGTGTCGCGCTTTACGTCTCATTATAACAAACCCAGTCAGACATGTCCGTATTTTCAAATTGTCCCCGCACTCGTTGGCATACATTTTCTTAGAAGCACCCGGAAAAACGCACCGCAAGCGGAATCGAGCTCAAACGTAGAAATTCAAATCACCACTGCTGGGTCGTTCTGAAATGACGATGTCGTTTGACATCGTTCTCGCAGATACAGCGTTTACACATACGAAGGGACGGATTTGCCGTGGGTGGTGGAATCCGGGCATCTAACGAACAACGTCTTCTCGGAAAACACCATCACCGGAGGAGCCGAGACTATCACGCTCACGGCATCGGTCGGAACGGAGTTCATCGACAACACCTTCAAGAGTGTGACGGCGGTCCGCTTTGATGACGCGACGGGAACCGTCATGTCCGGCAACGCCGGTCTCGAGAATGTTAAGCTTAAGGTCGCCAATGGCGCATGTTTCGACAAGATATCGGACGCGGGTATCACTCCAATTTGCTAGCGGCAGCATACACGGAGGATTCTTGTACATCGGAACCCTTCAACGGTGCTGTCTACTCTATTTTACACCACAGCCACTACTACTGCTACTATTGCCATCACTATCAATATTACTACTGAGGATGTGTATCGCGTATTGGCTTGTATATGTCGCGTGAGAATGTGGAAATATAACCAGGTGATATGCCCATTGCAGGCATCCATTTGCGCGCAAGACTTGCGGACACGTCCTGCCCCGGTCGTTTCGATGGCGTTGTACTTCGACGGGTGTGAAGGACGCGGTTTAACACTATTCGGTGGCGCGATCCAACAACTTTCCAAGGGCTAGATTCGAGAGAAAACATCAGACTGCGTGTCAGTTTTACGACTTGTTGATGCGAAGAAAGTAAGTTTGACATCGACGATGACATCAAATGCGTCGAACTTCGCAGATCGGGCCGACTGGTTAAGAACATTGTGTGAACACCGTTGCTGGGCTGTGTTTGGTTTTGTTTCCGTAGATGCTAACAATAGTCAAAATGCATCATGCGCGATCCAACATCGTCCCGCGTCGTGTACCACGTTTGTCTTATTCCGTGTTTTGCTTGTGTTCTGCACGTATGCGGGAAAACTGGAGGGGTGTGTGGATTAACCGGTTGCGAATCGCTGGCATTACGGGTCAGAACCCTTGAGCTTTGTGTTTGCCCTTTTGTTCAATCTTTGTTCACGCAATCTCCCTCAAGTGTTTGTACCGGCACTACCGGTCATGGTGTACGCAGCGCTTTTTAGATGACGGCAGTGGTGTATTTAGTACCCGCCAGGAGCAAAGAAGCCCTGACGATGACTCAGCATACGTGCGCCGGGTTACACAACCCCTGAGCAGAGCACAGCTTACGTCAGGAAGAATGCCTCTTTTCCCGCGCTCGGTACCTGTCTGCGTGTTTGGCAAATAAGAATGTGTTTCCCCAGGCACTGATCCTGGGGTCTCACGATACAGGGAGGCCTGACTCTACGACATCGATCCCCCGCCTTGCATACTTATGTTCGATGAAGAGAAGAAATGTATGTGCGACACGTTGACAAATGTAAACCACGGGCACATCAACTTGCCAGCTCGCCGATGCCAGCGGGGGAGTACATATATTTTCAGACTGTTGGGGTGGGGTAGTGGTTGCCATCCAGTGTTGCATCGGTGATTGACACGAGCTACGACAAGGGTGACACAGTTAACTCAACCACGGTTCAGGCGTGTTGGGGTTTATCGCCTCAGGAGCTACTCAGTCTTGTTTGGATCCGAGGCATATTGTATTATTTGGATGTCGTGGAGATGGGGTTGTCTTTCGGACTAACAGGTTTGACTCGCAGGCTCCGAACGTCAGTATTTTTCTACGGCCTAGGGCGGTTATGGACCCCGTAAAAAAAGTAGCCTCACAAATATTTGTGCTGACTACCACTCGGTGAGTTAGATGCAATGTTGCTCGATGTTCGACACAGTGAGATAGTGAGAAAGAACCACATGCAACGGTTATTTGGTGCATACTTATGTTGAACGTTTTCTCAGAGGCGCTTCGGGTTGGAGAATGCTATCCAAAGCCATAGGATGTACAGAGTGATCGAAAAATGTTTGGCTCAAAGTCGGTCGAGTTTGTATTCTGCAGATTCCCCAATGCACACGAAGCCGCCATGTACGTTGTTGACCATTACTTGGTTTTGGGAAAATGGGTAACGTCCACACATACGTAAAGAGGGAGTTATGCGTATTTCTACTTGCGTCGGTGGCATTTGAGGGGTTTGTTCGCAGTGCGTCACGCCAGTGCGATGTAGCAGTGATAACGTATGAAATTCATGAATATATTATCACTCCTGGTATTCAACGTCAAGACGTAATGGTGCCACAACATCTATGCGAGATCGTTGTTCGAGAAATACACCTTCGAAAAGCCCCGATCGTTTCACAACGAACCCGTTGTAGGCGGTTCACTCATCCCGTCTTTTTGAGATTGATATAAATCCATCGAAAAAGTGAAATAGAGGGGTACCGACGTCTCGGTCAAACTGGGGAGCTCTTCACGCGAAGACTCGAGTGCAGGCGCGACTTCCCCGCACACACCCGGCTCCGCTGGAAGAGAAGGGTGGGCAAATGCGTCATTGATTGCAATAGCCGCGCAAGGTTCATCGACGCAGCAGGGTCATAACCGTCGAAACGTGTTTCGGGCCGGACAAAATTTCAGTAACACGGGCTGGACGACGTACCGACCATTTACAGACACAAAACAGGATAGTCGTGAACTCATATTCTGCTCGTACTACACTCGAGGCGGCACATTTGTGTATGAAAATCTCCCAACTTACGGAGCTCCTCGCCGGAGGAACTACCCCGGTACATTCCGTTCGTGTCATAGCAACCTAAGCCAAAGGATGCTCATCGGGATATGCCAGCAATCGTTCTCATATTCAGTTTGGGATGGGGATGGACGCAAGCTTTGTCTAGTAGGGTAAACCTGCTCTCAGCTTCTCCGGAGCCGCTCATATGAGGGCCTCAACATCACCCAAACTCCGGCTTGGAGAAGAAACGCACGCAAGATGCCCGTGCGACACCCCACCATAGCTTTGAAGTCGGTAACGGAGACGATTGCACAACAAGCAAAATATACCAGCTAGTTTCTCAGCTTAGAAGTCCCACTAGCCCCACCAATAGTTTCGGTAACACAGACCCACCCTTCGGGTAGAACCGGTCGGTGGAGGGCCTCAGGGAAAAGTCCTCGGAAGCAATAAGATGCTGCTGTATTACAGTAGCGCGCGTTGTTGCATCTCCAGTCAACATCAAGAAATATTTCTTTGTTTTCCATCTCTGCCTTTCATTATGCGCCATGCCTGACTACGACTAATCCCGAGTCGGGTCCACACCTACGACTCTTAACGCTCCGCCTCAACACTCCTCAGGTTTCTGGCATGCAGCACATGCCCGTGAGGTCCCCTCCGCATATTTGCAGGTTTCCGAGATCGCCGGGAATATAAGAGGGCCGACTCAGGGACGAGGAAAAACAGGAGGAGGGACTCATCCCACTGGCGGAGTTGGATGGTTTGGCTAATCGAGTAATAACCGGTTCAGCTGGAGTGAGCAAGTACTGGTCGACTACTTACTTTCACCCTCTGGCATACATTTTCTAGGGCTACAAGGATGAATTAAGTACCCGTCCGGTTGCTGCGCAAACCAACGTACTCGTCGGTCATGATTCGAGAAAAAAAACGAGCTCCCCATGCGCGGAGCTCTCAGCAAAAAACCTACTCCACCACCCCTAAAAGGCATTGCTCCGGTTCGATTACCCTTACTAGTGGAGCGTTTGACAGAGAGAGGTAAGGAGCACATGTTTGTGTCTGGAGTTTGTCGCTCGAGGAGCTCCAACGACGTGTCTGAGAAGTCCCCAATGGTTGAGAGTATTTTGCACTCGGTAATTAATGGTGGCGCGGTAGGCAGGGCTACCCCCCGTGTTCGTCGCAGCGTTCATGTCACTAGGCTACTCGGGCGAAGCCTCCCCCGTACTTTCCTCGAACGCAGGACCTTTCGATCCTATTCTGTAATTCCAGCGTTCAAACAAGATCCTGTCGTGACAGTGCATACCACAGCGAAACAAGAAAGACTGAGAGTTTGCTATGGCATTGTGAATAGATAGGACGAAATAACATAGTGGAGTGCCCCCGAGTGGCTGACACCCATGAATATAAAAGTGTCGCCGTTTGTGGTAGCTATTTACAGCAGGACTCTTTTTTCAAGTCTCATCTGGCCACTATCGGACCGCAGTCCCGTTGTGGAGATGAGCTACTCAAACTCTTAACAGTTTGCCCCCAAGACAAGATTGAACTCTGATCGGCTTGCGTATATACCAGGTATACGAAATATATATATGTAAATATATGTATCATTTCCACTGGTCCTATCTTGTTCGAAGAGTGAAATGGGCAAGCACCCAGTTGAACGGGCACGCTATGTCTAGGTCTTGAAATTATGTGTGGAAGCCTACGTCTGCCCTAACTGCTCTGAGGCAATTCTCCAGCTTCATATCCCCTGTATTGAGACAAAATTGAGTCTGAGGGTGTATTCCCTGAACAGCGTGTCATCGGTCCCAGGGTGACATTGGGCAGGGTCAAATCAGCGAACATGACGATACTCTCTCCACTGGTTAGAGTGGGAGCCGATACGGGTGAAAGGTGACACACTTGTTAAAGGAAGAACTTTATAGACGTGCATGACAAAAACAAACGTGCCTTTCCAGCGTTTGAACATTGGCCAAAGAGGTCTCCAGAGGCTGATCAGGGGGGTCAGTGACACTGTCTTATGATGGGGGGGACAAGGGTAAGTTCATTGTGGAGTGTCGCACTCGTCATGTTTGAAACATCGCACGAAGGAGCAACGGCACACGTATCGAATCACAACGGTAGAGACACCGAAGATGGCAACGTTGTTTCCTGGTTTAGTATATGAGCAACCAGGCACAATAGTCGGCAGCCTTACGTTCTAGCGCTATAGCACAAGGAATTCATACACCACGGCGATGAAGCATACCTTAGCTTACGCACAACAACTGACCGTGTTCGATTTGTGGTCCGCCTTAGCGTCGCGCACGTGACGAGCATGCATTACAGGAAACTTGTGCTGACAGAGAGGGGATCGAACCGACGTAAGCCCCAATCCCTCCCAGGCCCCGCACGCCTTCCCACAAATAGCAAATCGATTATTCAAACCACTATAACACTTGCTAAAAAACGTCGTTGTCACGCAGCGCCGCAACAGGAGACCGCTTTAGCAGAGGCATTTGTGACGCTTGAAATGGCGGGAATATCTCAGGTGATGCCCGGCATGGGGGCATTTGTCTATCATCCGCAACCTGTGCTAGACAACGAGTAGGGCACCTCATGTGATGGCCGCTATACCCCCCCTCCACATCCGCCTTTAAGATATGGCCTATGCTACATTCCCCTACACACAAGGGACTGGGCTTTCAAAAAGGAGTGTGCAGGACACGTTGTTAGTTGTTATATATTCGATAGTTTTTCATACGAGGTGACCGGCATCATTGTTAAATCATTGGCGGTTACGAATCTCGCCAGTTTTATCACCGTAGACCTGCTTCGTTTGTGTATGAGTATGATGTATCACTTCCTACCACCGTTCGAGGTCCAATTGCAATCTGAGCAAAAGGAGTTATAGGTTGGGAGCCTGTTCCGGTACTTCGGTTCCTGTTGACGTCAAGGTACGGGCAAAGACCCAACCCAACCCCTCACCTAAACCCCAGCCTAAGCTTGACCCCAACCCGCAGCCAAAACGGGTCAAAACGGATCATACACGCGGCTGCGCCGCGTTTGCATCGAACCAGGATATTTCTCAATAGCGAACGACGATTCCGAAGTGCAGACCGCGCTACGCAATATTCAAATAAAAAACACCCTTCTCCCTGATTGCCAAACCTACTCGACCGTGGTGCAATACTTGGAAAAACAAGCACTGGAACTGTGCTGCTTTGGTACTTCAAAAAAACGCCTGGACCCGGTCACGACTCTAATCGCTCATACAGACGGCCAGGTCCCAAGATGCCTCGTGGAGTATTTCGCGGTAAGGTTTTTTCATTTCTGCAATATTTTATGTGACCGGTTAAGCTTATTAATTCAGCAGGATACCGTTGCTAGTGTATTCATGATCATAACTGGCACATAACAACGTCAGTCGGTTTCCTAAAACCAAAGTCATTTGAGGTAACGTTTGGGGTAAACCATTAAGCTTCTCTCATGCCTGAAATCTCACAGAATAGTAGACCACGACCCTACCGTGGCATTGCTCTGGTGCTCCAGTACTATCGTTACACTAAGTTCCCAAATCGCTTCAAGGCCACTCTGGGGGCAATGACTCTGTGCCTCCCTGAGTATCGAACTCGAAAAACTATTTGCTCGCGCAGAGTAACAGATTATCTCACTGTGGTTCATACCCCACGAACGCAAAACAACCTCGGACATGCGGGGATGGAATTGACGGACTTTCGAGTTCACAGAAGAGGTCCCTAGCTGAACCCTCCGGAGCTCGTCTTCCACACTGTCTGGGAGGTGGTTGTGTTGCCGAACGACAAGGCAGTTACGCCAGTCATACAGGGTCGTTGATGTCCGGGTCGGCTGCTCAGGTGCGTTGCATGGGCCATTTAACAGTTTGAGTCCATTTTGGTTACTTCTTTGTGTGTACAACGAGGAAAAACAAGAATTCCAGTCGCAGTCCGAGTGGAAGAATCTCAATCACGTCTCTGACAAAGACGCCACTGTGCTTTTTCTTAGTGGATGTTTCTGGATGATATGGATGAGCGGAGGTTATAGATACACGCTATACTTTGGAAACGTTCTGATGTGTTTGGCAAATGTGGATACTTGTGATGGCCTATCTCTCGTTTCCTTGCGCCCGAGATCAACTCTAACAGGGTTTGTTGACCTTCTCCTATGAAGCTATGTTCCCCGACGCTGGTGATTCATGTGGGGATGCGGATAGTTATGGTGACTGCTCTCCACATTTGGGCGTTGTGTGAACTGATACCTTTCTGAAGTACTGTGGATAACCCATCGCGGGTCAAACTTACGCTTTGGATTACCAATGCGCGAAAAAACCCGTGAACCCTTTGATATTGTGGTCGCGCTATACTGGATTACGTTCATGAGAAAAAAATCGTCTGGGGTTGTCACTCGGCCTTGAGTTCAATACCACAACTTGTTTCGACGAGGATGTTGCCTTGTACGGTATTTGCACGGCCTACGTACTATTGTATCTCGGAAATATTTTGCTCCCAAGACAATGTCCAAACGTGTCTTATTTTCACGATTCCCCATCCCAGACGCTTGTCCGAACCCACGGCCCTCTTGCATTTGATTTCCAGCGACAAAACCCGTCGACGTTTCCCGACTACGTGTCAGTCGAAAGGGCCCCACTCCCAGAATGTATCTTGCCTTCTATATGGTCAACCCAACCGCCAGTGACACAGTATCACGCCGGATGACTGCCGAAACGGTAAGGGCAGTTTTGGTTCACGTCGCAAGGCAAATAAACTGGTCTCTAAACTGTCGAACTTGCCATCATACCATATCTTTTCTTATCGGCTGGGATAAGGCATGCCTCATTTATGATATGTTCTACCTGGGCTGTGTGGCCGTCCGCCGGGTTACCGCACGTTTGACGCGTGCTACGGTAGACATGTGTACGCCATCTGTTCCTTAGGGTACGTTTCTCGCGCCAGTAGGTTCAAATCACCACCTTAAACGCTAACAAGCCTAAAGCTTGCTAGCGTCATAACGTGAATACAAATCCCGTTGACAGTGGGTAGTTCCTCACCTCAGGAGGGCGTTCCCCGCCCGTCGCAGCTCGCTCAGCCAAACCGTGGTACCAACTGGTCTTAGCACATGGCTTCCTTTGTTCTCACTTAAGCTTCCGGTTGCTGTATAGCGAGCCTCAACGTGGGAATGCCTTAACACAAGTTTGGTGCACCCTTATAGAGACATGCGTCCAGGGCGATAATATTAGGCCCCAATATAATGACTGGGCTTTTGAAAGCTAGTCCCCCACGCGAATATTAGCCAGCTAGGCGAGAAGCTCGTGTGCAGACGTCAACACACGTGCTACATGCCCATCATACGGTAGTACGCATTGATAAGTTATGCGATGGCCTTTGAGTACTATGGGGCCACCACAGCCTGTTTCTTGGAGTGCCCAAGCCACCACGTATGCCGCCAACTTACACGTATTATTACTCAGGTGGAAGGACATGTCTCATTTCCGTTGTGGTTTACTGTGTCGTCGATTTATGCTAGAAAACATGAGTTCGAACTCACCTTGCAATAGGGGTTGTCTTCCGAGTGAATATTGTCTGACCGGCGATGCTCCCTATGTATGCAACTATTAGTACACCGGTTGGTAAGTTTTGTTTGCGACGACCACCTTTGTGTCGGGACTAGCGGAAGCAAACATTGGCCCTATAGTTGTGCAATCAAACGTTCTTCAAGGTAGTGATGTCCCGAGTGAGTGATTGAGCCCCTTTCACGCGAGGAGCTCAGAAAATAGGAAGCCACTCGTACGTGGCACTATTATGGGCACCTAACAGTTTATGAGAGGGTATATATACGCCCTTTATCGGACCTTGATCGAACCGGAACGGCAACGAACGGACTAAGAATGGCATGGTCTAGGTATAGGCAGGCATGGTGAAGAATTTACGGGAAACCTTACAGAGGTGAAACACACAAATGTTGCTTCGAACAATATCGGGGAATACTTGAGTTGAGGCGCAGTCCCGTCCGTCAGAATAGATCTCGCCAGAGATTGTGCCACCTCTATCGCGGCTCGCTGCTGTGTCAACCGTGGGAAGTACCGTTTCAGCTTGAGCTTGAGGCAGTAAGTAGATATTTCCGGCCTGCAATGGGCACCGCCGGCTTCGGTTCCCAGATACAATCGCCAGGGCTTGAAGTGTTCTGAGGTCGGGGATCGTGTAGAGTCTCGGGGAAATTTTCGTGCAAGCGCCCATACTAAACCGCTTAAATGGAGACAAAGTACAGGAATGTGTCCTAAGTCCAGAAAGACGGCAGTACTCTCCCGTTACCGGCATGATTGTCACCTTTGCGACGATAGTACGTATGCGAGGCAACATTTTTTGTACCAGATACGCAATCCTGATCACTTGATTTTCTCATATGGCGGACTGTTTGCTGTCGTCCGTGAGCACGCAACGTATGCCCTTACAGAGAATCCGATTTCTTCGCCGACAGCTCCTCAATGTGCTATCGAGGACAAGTGCTCTGCTATTGCCTACAGAGCATTTCTACGTTATACCTACTCAAACCGATTCAAACCAGCCAACCTTCTCACGTTGAAGTATTGAGCTGGTAAAGCGTAGCTTCTATGCGGGGGTAGGCCCCCCATGATTCCTGCAAGATATTTTAGGAGAATGGTGTAGGTTTGGAATATCAACTTTGTTTTCGTTGCATCGTGATTCCCGACGTTTATTGTCGGAAACAGTTACACGCTTTGCAGTCATGCGCATGAACGTTCTGCATCATGAAGAACAGCGTGGACTGATGTACAAGGTGCTATGTACCACGTATTCTCGCATGCGTTCTCGACCACTTGCTCCGAGCACCCCTCCTTCCCTACTCTCATGCACCAGTACGTACTACCGTCCCTCCCTAAATCCCCGACCCTCACGGCGCTTCGCGCTTAGAGTGAACGACGTCTGCCTAGTCGTTGAAAGCCCGACATGCTCCGTACAGGCAATGCAGGGATGCGAGGGTTTTCGGCCATACGACCACGACCATACATGACATCGAGCACCCCTCCCCGTCCCTAAAGTACACGTATCTGTCGATTTATATAAAAAAGCTCACAAACCATGTTCGTTCACTAGAACTCGACCCAACAGCCGCTGTAACAAACATTAGTATCACACAACAGATGCCGCCACTTGGTGACCAGTGGACCATACAAGAACTACAGCTACGAGCTTCAAAAGGTCACTGGCAGTTCTGTTTCCTGTACGAGTACATATGGCTACATCCTGTGTCGAGATCGTCGTTATCATCAAAAGAACGTGCGAGTGCGCTTCCTTCCACGTGCTGCACAACCAGCTGTCCCCTTACTTTCGCTAAACATCGCTAGGAGAGGGAGTCGCGTGTTTAAAAGTGCGGCGGAAATTTCCGATCAGGCCACAACGCTAGGGGTACCCAGTAAACTATGATCTATAATAGGTGAAACATTCAAAAAAGACTTTCCATACGCGGAGTACGCTTCGTACGGCCCGCAATCTCGCTCGTTTGTCCCCAAGGGGCAACTCCGTTCTTGAAACATATACAGCGTTTCGACGAAAATATAGCTTTTGCTGTGTAACTTGTCCCGGACGTTGACACGGTGCACGCACGCACGTGCGCGCGTACGCAGCTTGCTTCTTCACTGGGCCCTGGTTCAGGAAAACTAGCAAATGTGCGTCAATACGCCCAGAACTCATGCGTAGCCATTTTGCAGAAATATACCCGACACATAACAAAAAACGGTTCGTGGCATACGCCCTAAATAACACCAAAACAGGTTACCGCACATACGGCAGCTTGAAGCAAAATTATCGACACACCGGATAGATATCCCACAACGGCATGGGATCTAGGACACGGTTTACTGGGCTGGATATGTGCAGGGAAGATCTTGTACAGAATATCATAACCGCAGGCTAGGATATAGTTGGCCTATATCTATAAATGTCCGATGTGTGTAGCTGTCAAATTGGGAACTCCGCTGCCGCGGCTACACGCCGTAACCTTCTGTGTGTCTACGGCGATCAAACGGAGAGCAATATACTACGAACCACGCGGTGGAAGATCCGACAATGAACGGTGTCGTGAAAATGAACCTCGATCTTCAAAAGCAAACCTTCAAAATGCATGTATATACCGAAATAGAAAAAGCCTTTCGTCGAAGGTTGAAAAAGTTATTTATTTCAAATCCGAGCGGTGTATATGTCGATATCCCGTGTGCTAAACGCATCACTTTCATGCATTCATCAGGGCGTGTAACTTCAAAAAGACATACCTGGTACGCTTTTCAGTAACTCAATCACAAAAACTTACACCTATCACGCGCAGCAACCGTCGGAGCTCATATCATATACGTACCCACCTCGCCGATACGACACACACCCCGCGAAGACCGCCATAAAAAAATCTACACGGACACGTGCGTATATCAACCGTCTTAGTCATAACTCCTAGACCTTTTAAAACCGACACGCGACACGTGAGACGTTACGCAGCCAACGATAGTAGCACAAGAATCTTCAAGACATCCTCAGTTACAGCGGTAACAGGGTTAGGTGACGTTTCGGCTTTAGGATACAGGCTTCTGCAAGAGCTCATTCCTTACGTGCGATCAGCAAACCGGTTTGAAGCGACTGTCCGACTTCTTGTCGAAGCAGGCTCCGTTGGAGACCTTCAAGCTTGCACTGTCGAGGCCGGTGTTGCCCGACATCACGGTTCCTTTGGCGTCCTCGAAGCGCATCAGTTTTGCGCTTTTGAAGGTGTTGTCGATGAACTCGGTGCCGTCCGCAACAGTAAGCTTGATCGTCTCGTCGCCCCCGGTGATGGTGTTGTCCGAGAAAACGTTGTCCTGCGACCGGCCGGAATCTGTCACCCAGGGCTCATCCGATCCCTTGTACGTGTATAGGTTGTATCTGAAAGGACAAAAGGCGGTCGTCAGTACTGTACCGAGTATTTGATAGAACACGCCAAACGTTCCTTGATTTCGGATTTCGAATATGTCATAGTTAACACAGTCAAGGAAGTGCAAAGACAATTATGATGCCTCGCGTGCTCGGCTCGCTGCAGTAGATTCCGCCAGATACAGTGAAACCACGCGAGACCAGGGGACATGTCACTCGTCGGCGGCACACAACCGGTGCGTTCATGCTCACTTCTTCGAGTCGGTGATCTTATTGTTGGAGAAGACGTTGTCGGCACACCCCACAGACAGCCTTATGCCGTATTTGTTGCCCCCAAACGTGTTCTGAGACACCTTGGCATTGAACACTTCCATCAGCGCCATTCCAGCGTCGGCATTGCCGTGAACGTAGTTTCCTTGAAGAATAGAGTGTCCAAGCACACAACGACGACACCGAGTGAACTATTAGACGTTGACTTGGATGCCGTTTGACATGTCTAGGTACAACTCGAGCCTGGGCGCGCTGTAGTGAACGATCGCTACTTGCTTGTTGGATTCGCCATATGGGCAAATGAAAACCGAGAGCAACATATTTGTCTCCCCGCCTCCCGTTGAACATCAACTGCGGTATATTACGTTGTTTCACTTCATGTTGCGCTGATACGGATTGGTTGCCGGGGATCTGAGCAGGACACATCATGAAGCTGTCTCGATGATATACACTAGGTAGGAGTGTTCGAGTCGTCCCGTCCTCGTGGACTCCCCTTCGCTGCGGGGCTTGGGGGCGCTAAAAAAGCATGCACAGGTGCAACCACGTATGTATCTGGTCGTGTTTCACGAGTAGTTACGGTAGATACGGTGCACAATATATCGGTTGTTTACTCCGTTCCCTACCTTTGACTATGGCGTTGTCGCTGCTTCTGTGCAGGAATATGCCGACGGATTCGCCGTCACCACCGTAGACTTCATTCCCCTGACAATCCACATCAAAACAAACGGTTCGAGATAAAGCAACGTCAATCGTGCGCAGAACGCAAGAGAGCGTAAGAACGCATGGCACACGACCAAACAAGGTTGGACAAGAACCGTAAGCAAGGGACCATACCAATCGAGTATGCTTAGGATGGCGATCGATTGTTGAAAGGGTTTTACCTAGGTGTTAGGGTTTGAATACCTCGTACGAAACCCACGACGGCAGCAAGCAACGGACACCACGGTGTAGTATTTCGACACAGTAATATCTACGCCCGAAGCCACGGATCCCTTACCTTCGAGGCGCAGGGCCCAGCCCTACTTCCCAGTACGATATACCGTAAAAGAGAGCCTTAGCTGTTTTTTGCCTCTACTCAAGTTTTGCTAACAGAGTTGCTTATGTCAAGCGCGGTATATCTCTTGCAGTTTGGTTATTAATAGTGAACGTAACATTTCGGGAGCACTAACTATGTCTACTCAATGTGGGTGGACGTTGGAAATCGACTGTGTCCGGCCCCTTTTGTAGTCGTTATGCACCGCTGAGCGGGTGTGCGGAAATCCTCCCTACACCAAACTGTCTCACCGTATGGCGCTTAGGCCCCGGTATTCCGCATAGGCCCTACTAAGATAGACACCAGATGCCAACGGTGTTCGAGATTCTGCTTTGTAAAAACAATATTACCTGGATGGACACTCCGTTACAGCGCTTGGAGGCGATGATGCCGTGGTTTCCATTGTTGTAGACCTTGTTGTCGTGGATCGTCAAGAAGTCGCTGTCGTCGTGGGGATCGAAGCCATACGCCGTGTTGTCGTGCATCTTGTTTCTCCTCCAGTCTCCTCGCTCGTGGCCGTACGTGTAGACCCCGAAATGGTTGTGGTGGATGTCTGAGTCGTAGATGTTGCCGTAGACGTTGACATCGTCGAACACGTCAGGGTTGCTCTCGTCCTTGCAGTACCCTCGAACCTACACATGCGTGTGCAATGGGGGCGTTGTTCGAACGCGCATGAAAAAAAAGGGTCAGGGAACGGAAACATATAATACACCAGGCACGTGCACTATGTGGGGTGTAAAAGTTGGGCCACTTAGTCCGCAATATGCTCAGATCAAAGTGCGAGGTGGATATGTATATCTTCCAATAGTCTGCAATTGATTTACTCGTCAGACATATTGATTGATCCCGCTTGGGTGACCTAGATTGCTTAGAAGCGATGCATTTCCTGATATGTAACGATATCAATAGCTCATCGTGCCATGTGTGATAAATGCGGTCTGTCTAATCTGTCGCATGCGAAGTATATGTCCGGCGCTGGATTCGTATGGAGCTCCTATCATAGACGACACACCACATCAAACGATGTTTAAATAGTCGATGCTGTAATCGACTCAAAGTGCAGACAATAAATAACAACAACAAAGAAAAACGCAACATATAGTAATTCCGATGTCCCAGCACTTGTTGTATGCCAGCGCGGGGGCATTCCCGTGCGGAGCCGCCGCAAGTCATAAACGCGATAATGTATATAATATGAGCGCTTCTACTAAGTTTTTACCGCACAGAAGGTTCTCTTACTGAAACCCCACCTCACTGACATGTTGTTTCGTTGGTGACATTAGTTGCGGCATCTGCAGGACGACAACCAACATTCCGATTGTTCGGAACATTCTTTCGAACCGTGGAACAAGACGGTTTCGGTGTTCGTCGGGCTACAAATCAATCATGCTGATGTAGATCACACACGACTTTACCTACGTACGTTCATTAAAAAGGCGGTGACCGTCTCACTGATCACAAGACTGTTGTGACAGGTCCTGAACATTGGTTGATTGGGCTGGGCTTAGGGTTACTTGAGAGTTAGTTTTAAAGTACCTGGGGTATCGTGTAGTACACCGTGTCTACCATTTATTGTTTCGTACAACTGGCAAGACGACATGGGCGCAACCGCCCGTCTTTCCCCAATAACGTGTCATAAACAAGCGTGAAACCGCTCTTTAGAGCCACTATTTTTATGTATTATCGGATAATATCAATGTCTCGCCGCCCACCTTCCACGTGAGTCCGTAGCTCTCGGCACCGTAGTAGCCGAGGTAGGCCATTTCGCTGTCCTCGATGTCCATTCGCGCCTCGCCCATATTTTTCTTTGCCTTGCCACTGCAGGTCTCACCGGTGGTGACCTCCGAAACGGCGCTTATGTACGACCGACCCTTGCTGTCGTCTGTGCGAGGGCCGTTCTTGGACGTATCCCAGGAGAACACCTGGGGAAAGGCGGCGGCGGATGCGCTTCTACACGTAAGTCGAACATTTTTCGACACAAGGAGCGGTGACGTCCAAGACGTTCTGACCAGCATCCCGACGGTAGGTCTCTGCTGGACACTCAAACAAACGCTACAAAACGCAACCTAACGCGTTACGGGTGGAAGTGAAACCCGCCAACCGACGCAACGCTAACGCCGCGAAGGGAAGACATATTCGACTATCTGGTTCAGGGCTTCTGGGCACGAAACGAATAGCATCAACCCTAGACTTGACCCTGACCCTAAGACAACACGCCGATGTAAGGGATAGGTCGTCCTCGTGTCGTGCAACTTGTGGATTAATCTCTGTGTGAATACAATAGTGAGCTCTGCTTCTTGTTGGAGGGGCGTCAAGCTCGAATAATTAGTGGATATACAAGTATTTATTTCCAAAGTCTCCGAAGGGAGGTCCCCCCCCCCTTTGCCGACCAATCCTGACGAATTTTCAGCAATGCGCGGGGTCGGAGAAATACGGTAGGAACGCTTCCCACATACATCTTTCGTGGGAAAGTATTGACACGCACTACTGTGTACGACGCAAAGGGTTCACGCAGCGCCAGGCAATGGTTGATGAAGTATGATTGGCTCGGAGTTAGGCATGAAGTTTCTGGTTAGGTAAGCTCTATTTGACTCGTACACAGGGCTGGGCGTGCGTCAACCATTTCTACGATTATAGTTGAGAGGTAAAGCATGGAAGAAAAACCATCAGCAGGCCCGCTAGACGTTATCGCATCTAGTGTGAAGATAAATTTACACTCCTATAACAATTACCTTGGTGTTAACGAAGTCGAGGCTTCCTCCATGGGCACGTAAGTTGATGTACGTTTTGCTGGTGCTCAGCAGGCGTAACTCGTCGGCATCACCACCGGCAGATTTTCCATGCACCTGACCGTGACACAAGACCGGCCAGAAAACCCGTAGTCTCAAACGTGGAGGCCGTGTTTGAACTGCGGATGGTCAACTAAAAACTAACCACGAAAAAACTATGCTGACAGAAGTCCGTACTCCACGTGGGCTTCGAAACCCAGGCTAGAAATACATCACTAAACATATATGAGGATGAACTGAAACGTTCTGGTGGCTCAATTCGTATCGAATTTTCCACCCCATACTGCCCTTTTTAGTAGCGTGTACTGTTCAATATATTTTGGGGTGTCTTCAGTGTACTTGAGGAAGAGAAACTGTAAGTTGCACCACATCGGCTATCTCGGCGCCCACACTGCCAAGGGCAAACGAAAAATCTGTACGTCCGAGCCTACACATGGTGTTTGTATACCATGTATATACATATGTTTGGCATCAGGTAAAATTTGATGCTCGCCTTGGTGCGGTGCAGTGCGGTGAGGTGTAGCGCTTGACATCATCATGACGCTCTGTGGCATGTCCATCACATCGCTGTCACACTTTTTCTGTTTGCCGAGGCTTGCAGAACCGAGATGTTTGTCCGATCTACACGCGCTGGACGATCGCACACGCGTACGCACAGCTACCAACACGGAAAATAACGAACATGAAGACACAAAGTGCACGATGTTTACCTGAAGGGTGATGCCGTCTTCCACGATCAGGTTTTCTGTGAGAAGCCATGTCCCGGTCGCCGTCTTGCTGACGTCGCCGCTGCTGGAATGCACGGCGTACAGCGGAGCGCCACCTCCTAGTTCTCCCCAGATTTCCTTGAGTGATACGCAGCCGCCTCGGTTGCTGCCGCCCGACTCGACGTACAGGTTCTTTG
>JBBMHQ010057976.1:18642-30638 GCA_037834295.1 Postelsia palmaeformis
ACCGGATCGATACCTTGGCACTCGAATTGCATTTCGGCTTCGAGATGGCCTTGTTCGGCGAAGCTGTGTTCGCCGCATCGATTGGCGTGGTTAACAAAAGACTGGCGACCGCAGCGGTCCGAAGCAACAACGTCATGCTTCCTTTACTTGACTGGGTCGCAATTATACTCTTCTTGAAATACACGTAGTAGTTTGCTTTTTCCCAGCTTGTGCGTGGTCGATCCTGGGTAATAAGAAAAACGGTGGTGGTATTTTGTATGGGAGGGTGTGGGGGGGGAAGGGCGATCAGCGAAAGGTCGCTACATTTGTGCAGGATGTCGAGAAAAAGAGGCGTATTTGGGTGGGGCCTTGAAGCGGCAGTCAGCCGTAATATCGAATGGTTGATCCGTCACTTAATAACATTTAGCCTCCGCTGTCAGGTCGCGCTAAACAACTTGAAACCACACGTCGACATCAGCCGGTGGCAACACATTAGCGTGCGGAAACAATACGGCAATGAAGTATGTATGTAGAGTGACGACGGTATTCCTCTGAAACCCAGGCGTGTATGAGTTGGGAAAGGCAACGTTTGTTTTTGTCCGCCGTATCATGTATTACTCTCCAACAAAAGTTCCCCCGCCACCCTGAATAACCCACCATGAGATCCTCAAAATACTATATATACACCCCGCTCCCAGCAAGTTTCACACCCGACCAGAATACAGGCAGGTTCTGGGACGTTGCAACAAATTCTGTGGGAATCGTGTCTGTGGAGCAGGTCAGGCCAGTTGTCAACATGTTCACCCGGTGTCTGGTAAGTGTCCGTCCTCTTCAGGGTTGCACCCAGGGTCTTCGGGCGAGATACCACTTTGGATTTGTGTGGGATCATGTATGCAGTTCTTGAAAATAATATTGCGCGAAAGGGAATAAGATATAGAGGCAAGATACACAGCTGTTAAAATCTAACCCCCCCTCTCCGACATCACATTGAAGGTTTATCATCAGTAGTATTCGACTATGCGGTATTGAAGGACACAACCGAGACTGGGGGGGAAGAGTAAACAAAGTTTGAAAAGATAAAGGAGAGGTTAAGGTACGTAGTAGAAAAGTGTGTAAACATAGAGGGGGGTGGAAAGCCTGTGATTGAGGTGATTGATCGGGTATCGAGCTATTTCGTACGTGAGGAGAAGGGGGAGTTCAAGGTATGTGGTTCAAGCTCTTCGGGAGTATTTGTCCTGAGAGGAAGGAGAAAGGAGAGCTTTTTGTTGAAGTCCTTTCATCCGGTTTTGCAGCGTGAGAGGAATGCTTGAAGGTCTAGTTCCGGTGTTTTTTCGTTACGGTATCTGCGTGTAAGATATGGAGAATAGGACACGTGATTCAGGCACTTAGTCGGTGTCTGTTCTACAGGCAAAGACATAGTTGATTCAGGATACCGAGTTAGACACAATGTTCGGAGCGAAAACGCTCTGAGCGCCTGCCTCCGCCTCTTGTGCAGCAGCAGTAGTAAAACGTTTCGGATGGTGTGACACAATACCCACCACGTCATATTCTACGGAGAGCATTGAGATGCTTTGGAAAGCCGGGATTGTTTGGAATATGCCAAGTCGTGCGCAAATAAATAACACGAATCTAAACCTAACTTCCATTCACTACAACACCGTAATGAACATCGGCTTGACGGCGTGTACTCAACGTATACGAAGGATTGCGACGTTGACTACCGATGTGATATGGAGGACTTGTGATTTCGCTCCTATTATTAGCTTGAAAATTTACGTACCTGACCCGAAGCTAGACGTATAGGAGATACTGAACGGGTGATCGGACCAGCGATCACATTCAACTCTAGACACAGACCAGACAGGCAATCCGCACGACGGGAGAGATCACAACGTACTAGATTAGATAACTGTGGTGTCTCGAGACTTATCCTACGGTAGGGTGAATCTACCGCCTTGTAGGGCAACATTTTCTGAAGGCCGAGACCCTTAAGAGAGCACCCCCTGGTGCACTGTGTTGCTCTTTACTTCTTGCTCATTAGGTTTAGGACTCTCGCGCGTAGAAAAAAATGGTTCGGTTGCTTGATAAAAAAACGTTATTCAGAGTCTTGTTTCGGGTAAGATATGGAATATCCATCAAAAAAGAAAAAAACTCAGAAGGGCAGAAGCAACCACCCCAGCCCCGGCATTGCTCTGCCGCCATGACACGTTTCGCGGGAACTGTATTCTTGCAGAACAAAGCCAGCTAGGGGGCGCCCCCTAGACTGTGCAGGTTGTACGCCTTCTGCTCACCTGGCAACACGAATCCGATCCTCATGATCAGGAAAAATCTTTCTCGAAATATTTCCCTCGAAAAATCTAGATCTTTGCAGTAAACATCGGCGATCTCCCCTATGTGTTTAGCGTTGACAACACTAATAACGCGACTCCCCAAGATACTTTGGTGGGCTTCACTTGAAGAGCTGGCCCGTATCCCACGGCATAAAGGTAAATAATACTTTGTTCCCGGGAATCTTCATTCCGGGAGCGTGGCGCCTGCCCACAAAAAACGATTGTTATCTAAATTGGAATCTCCCGCCTAGGGAAAACCACATGATCTATATTATCGTTTACATCTTTCCCGTCCCACCTTTTTGTTTTCGTCCTTTCCGTATTTCTCCATCCGTCGTGGTAGCTCACATTGCCGGGCTTCAGAGTCGGCCTCTTATATCCCTTCTTCCACCACAGTTCGTGCCTTGCATTACCATGGCGCGAAGAATGAAGTGAATTATCGCCTCCTTATGTAGGCATCCTCACGTGAGCGTGTAAAACATGCATGAAATATCGCATGTCGGTGCTAGTAGCGAAATGGGGTTCCGTCGATTCAGGATATTATACCTCAGCTTAGTACCCCGTTAATCCGAACAAGTTTATAGCTGGGGGGGAGACGGTCTCCTAGCTCTGCGCATGTGCCGTTAGTTCAAGGTTTTCTTGCAACAGACAATTGGCGTCTACTACTGCTGCTGGTACATCCATGTTCATGCTCCCTCGCAAACGCCGGAAAGCAAAGAAATACAATAGGCCTCGCCGTACGACGCAGCAGCGGAGAGCATATGTAGCGATGATGCGTGATATTGCACAAAGGTCATTATCTTAGTACCAGTAACCGGGCACGCACGATGAAAGACCCCACAGTGGTATACCAGGGACCCGAGACCCGCTCCAAAACATTGGATAGTCGTCACCCTTCACCGTCCCTCGCATTAAAATAAGATGACTTCAACCAAGTCGGGTCCTTTGAACTTTCAGCTCTAATTCCTGGGAATAACAAAACACAAATATAAGAGGGAATAACAAAAACACAAATATAAGAACGCATGGTCGCTGGCGTGCCTGTGAGGCCTGCTACAGCTCCTACGCCCACCCGCCCATCCATTTGTTTAGCTCAAAATGTAAATACTTTTCGTCGCGCAAAGTGAGTGTGTGGCCCAAGTGCAGCTCGCCAGATTTATTGCCACTGAATATACAGGTGTATACTCGTAGGTTTGTAGTCGTTTTACTCGGAGGTGCAGAACGCGCACCTGTTCGTACTTTCATGCAAGACAAAACATCCCTGCTCGTACCAGCCATGAAAACATTGGGTGACAATCTTTGCTGAAAGGCGTCTATTTATCGCTCGGACTTGAGGGCGCCCACTACCGAGACACCCAGGAGTCGGCGGCGGACAGCCATACTTAGAAGAGAGCACTAGTAACGACGGGCAGGTGCGGAAACGAACAATGCCAATGCTGCCGTTTGATGAATTCGTCAGTTGTTCTTGTGTGACTCAGAGAGCACCCTTCGTCTCGACAGGTGAGGAAGCGTGTTCTAGAATGCGCTACGTGCTGCGGGAGCCGGCAGGTCGCCTCTCGTCGATATACAAACCGAGACCTCTTCCGGTTAAGGACATGTCCACTCGTGATAGAATGCAGGGCAAGGTTGCTGGCCATTAAGTATGTCTACAACCGTGACCAGTTGGCGGTCTTGTCATGAATGTCAGGCGTGTGTTCGTGCTGCGTTGTGTGCTGAGTGAGCTCCCCGCTTGACGTCACAAGAACTGTTGATGTACCAGATATTCACAACCCCTGATTAAACGGACTGCGCGAAATGGTGTCAGCGTGTTGACCTCATTCAAGAAAAATGGTTTGAGGAGAGTAGGGGGCTTCAAATACGACTAGTTCGCAGTTGGCCCCGTGGCCCTACCATTCCGCAGGAGTACGCCGTTCCACGAAGAGAACCCCTTCGACAAGGTTCTCCTTATGGCACTTGTGCGAGGTCTTATATTCGTCCCCGTGCCCGTGAAGATAAACTCCGTGTTCAATCCCAAGTTACTGTGGAATGGGGAGTACATTGTACCTCACAGCTTGCTGCAGTAACGTCAGTTAGTTGGTGGATACTCTCCATGAGCACAACGAAATGAAGTGAAATGAAGTAATTGTGTTGAGTCTACAACCAATATTGAACAGTTTATGTAATAATGGCCACGATGGTAGAGGCGTTCGCGACGCCTTGTGTTTGGTCAGGTTCACAGTTGTACATACACCATCGAACAGCGCAGGTATTTGAAGGGTGTTTCCAACAACTGGTCGTCTCCTCGGTCGCTCAGCGGCACTATGCCGTTAAAGCGGTGTATTGGTCTAGATGATCCTCGCGGTCTCAACATAAGATATCATGTTTCAAAAGCTGCAAGTGTACTATTTATACTCTGTTTTACGTTTGTTCATACGGGTTTTAGCATCGGTCCAGACGGCTGTCGTGTATTTCCTGAACTTCCGACCACATACACCCTCCGGTAAATACCGCTTTAGATGGCAGAATTATAAAAAATGTCCCGGAGAAAGCTCTATTTAACGAAGATAGCTCGACGGTGACCGAAGTTCCACGAGCGCGTACCTGGTTCGTTTGACGTGCTGCCCCCTAGACGGGCAATAACACTGGGAGAAAAACACGTGTAATACACACCCGGCATGGGCATTGTCTGAAACAAACAGAGCGCATTTCACAAAATAGATAGCCGAAGTAGCGCTGTGCTTAAAGTTCCATGTATTGCGGCAGCTACGACACGATGTTATGGTAACCAACCGAATCCCGCATAAGTGCACCACCGAAAGACGCCGGGGGCAGGACGCCGGCCAACAATGCTCGACCTACAGAGCGCGACCGCATGTTGAACTGTAGCGGGTCGCTTGTCCCCGTGTGTGATAGCTGTTCGGTTTGATAGGGGTTTATGGTCATAAAGAGCAAAATCCTCTCTAGACGTCAGAGAGAATCATTGACAAACACCATGCTGAATGTGGCATGTAAGCCCCAAACCATGGCATAATGTTTGCGGAGCTACTGTTTTTGCAGCAGCTACGGTCTGCGCCTTTGACTCTGACGCAGGTCGGGCCTACGGTCAAACGGTGTAGTGCCCTGTTTGATGGGCGTACGTGACGCCGGAGGGCGTCTACCTCGTTGTCCCAAATGGGTGTAGCCTTGAAGGGCGCTTTCGGGGGGGGGTGCACGTCGGGCGCCCGTACCCCTGGACCATTGTGAGTCGTACTGGCTCATATTTGTACTGTCGCGAAATGTATCGAAGTACTTCGAGCGAAATCGTCCACCTCCCATACTGAAGGCGGCATAAATACTTCAGAAAGCCCATGATTTAGGGATTGTACTTCTACGGGGGGCTTTAATAAAGAGGGCCAAATCGTTTGAGTAGGTATATGAAAACACATAGGTTTTTGTCTTCACCGTTGGTCATATTTACTGCGGTCCCCCGTCAATGAAAATGAGGTTGCACTTGAAAGATTACCGCCAACAAACCCCACGCCCAGGGTTACAAACTTCCTATAACTTGCAATATGCAAGCTGTAGAAAAGAAGAGATTGCCCATCAGCTCCTTAAAAGCAATAGACAGCCAAGAAGGTGCCCCGCGTGAAGCCTAGGCATATACTAGGGCCATGTACGTATCACAACACAATCTACTGGAGATAAACGATCCGTATGGTTGTTGCCCACACCAGCACATCGTAGAAAGCATTGCTACGTGCAAAAAATACAGTATGGTACACGCCACCTATTATTGATGTAGTACGCATCGTGGAACGAAGGGAAAGAACTTTGGTCCGGACGAGGTATCTCATTTGAGAAAAAGTAATGTCTACGCGAGCGTTACGATAACGCCACCCGATTCGCAATCATTGTGCGCCAGACGTATGACGACAATGAGCTTATTTCAACCCTACCCTGACGTCGGGAAACGATGCGCAGGATAGTGCACCGTACATGCCTTATTAGGGAGTTATGCGTTCGATTTTGCACGTTAAACAACTCCCACCCGGGAAGAAGGGATACGTCATATAGGTCAGGCACACCTCTGTCATGGAGTGTCTGGACTAAAACTTTGACCCCGAAACAAATAGACCTTTCAGTGTATATATACATCGATAGTTTAACTGTACCTATATTTCGGGTTAGACTGGTGAGAGGTGAGAGTCGAGGATTTTGCCGAGATACGGTACTCAATTTCGCAAGTAATCTGAGGCTCTCGTGGTAAGCGCATGTTTTGTTGTGTCTTGTAAACACCCATATTATACAGGGTATTAGTATTACTAGGCTGAGTGTAAGCCAGCGTCGGCGTCAGCCTCTACCACCATTTAGCTTTGGGGACGCGCGCCGCGATCTTTGAGATACCGACTACCCGCCATGGTGCCTGTAAAATCAGTTGGCACGAATGCGATGACCAGTGGGTCGGTATTCTGGGTAGGGCCGATTGTGGCTTCTGGCCGATATTTCTGGCTGGCGCATACCGGCGCTACATAGGGACCACCCGAAATCAGGGGTGAGGCATGCAGTTTCGCGAAATGAACTGTCGCCCTCGGAGTTGGACATCGTAAAAATTTCCATAGCTCATCAGGTCATTAATTCGTCCATTACCCCGACCCCCACCCTCTACAGTTCGAATCTATCAAGTGCCCTACAAGGGAAAATGTACGGACATGCTGCAGTTAACGTCTCGAACTGTTTATCAATTTTTGAACATCACAACGCGTTTTCCTTCACACCATGCTGCTGCACATAACATAGTCTTTGTGGTAGCTTGCGCTCGTCACGCTAATAGCGACCTCGGGTGGGGCGGGATAACTGCGACTTTTCGTGATTGTCCGAGATTACAATTCGGAGTATGAATAAACCTATGCCACCTCAGTATGCGTGTTGTCTAGATGCAATGCTAAGCTTCGAATGTTTCGCCACGCCATTTCATAAAATTCAACCATGTAATGGAAGTGTGACTTGCGAATTTGCAAACAGTACCGAGGATGGTGTGTAAACATAGAGGGATACCTGGCTTTGGCGTCATGGTGCGGTCTGCATCCTATGTTTTCCTCTCTCTTTGTCTAAATTACCTGGTACTACCGAAAATTCGGTAATTTGGCCGTGGCTCTTGAGTGCGTTGGTTTGTTTGGTCGGTCTAGCCCCGCTTTCCCCACGACATGAAACACGCCAGGCCCGTGGTGGTGTAAAACTGTAGCAGGTTTGTTTTTATCGTTCGCCTTTTGAACCAAAATACTTCTTGGTAAGTACGTTACAATATGCAGATATACTTACTGTGTGTGAGCGGTGGGTTGTTCGACCTACTCCGTTTTTATTTTTCGTGTAAGTACCGTGGCAGTAAATGAACCATACGTCGACAACAAGCATGACGTGCCCGGTGTGCAAAAATAGAGCAATCAAAGCGACACTACTCCGTGCGGAATATGTTTCGTGTTTTGTTTCAGGCTATCGGGATGGCCCGTAGCGTCCACCCGAGAACGACAGCTTGCACCATCACGGTAAGCGGTTTAACCCCGAACGGAAAAACGATTTGGCTGTTTTTGCTCGGCTTATTTATCTCGGTGAGAGCCGGACAAGCAAGAAGTCGGTTTCGATGCCGCCAGCCAAAAAACATCCGTGGCGCCGAGGTGTCGCGCTTGCAGTCTACAGCGGTAGCTTTCATGGGAGCGTTTCGGCAATAGCTTCTCGGAACCGCGGCTGTTAAAAAAACGGTGTCTCGAGAGGTGTAGAATGTCGAATGTTCGTTCCGGTATACATGCTTCGACACGGTTCTGTCACCTGCGTTAAAGCATGTTTCCTAAGTAAGCAAATTTGATCGATTTCTTTTCTCAATGACGTCCGCTCGATAATTGAGGCCGCACCGATAGCCAGAGCAAACTTCCCTTGCTATCGAAACATCCCCCCGGGCCCACCCCTTTGATCCCTGTACAGGTGTGGTGAACTGCGTGGTATTCCCCAGTAGTACAGGATTGTGTGTCAACAGGTGTTTTTACCTTGAACACGTGTCGACGGCAATTGCAGTCGGAACATGAAACACTGAAACACTTGTGCCTGAGACTGCAATCGTCAGAAGATTAGTGGAGCATGTGTGGGCTGTGGCATATCATTGCCACGTACACAGTATCGTATCTGGGCGGGACGGAAGGAATAAGCGACAGCAGCGTCACTAGCTCTCCTTGCCGCAGCAGCAGCAAGTCATTCAAAGTCTAGTCTCGACCTTTTTCCGCCGCCATGACCCGGGTAGACAGCCGGCCTCACGAAAAGCGAAGGCAAGCAGTATCTTGTGTGCAGAAGTATACCACGAGCGACGCAATGCGGGATATCTTTCTTGCGGGGGGCTACAAAGTAATGCCGCTACACCTGATATGGTGCAATGGTTAGCACACCCCGTACCAGACGGGGATCGGAGTACCATCCCAAGGTCTACCAAATATTGCATGAGGCTTGAGGTCAAATCGGTGTCACATGTGAGAGGTGTCTCCATATTTTATTTCAGAAATCTAGCGTAATAATTAAAACGAGTCACAAGCAGGGAACAGCTAGAAGGCCCTGGTTGGTGTCGGATCTATAATACCGGAATAGTATTTTAGCTGTACGACATGATGCAGCCGGGCAGGTTAAGATAAAAGACCGGGCCATCGAGGCCAGGACGACAAGAACTGCTGGACGCAAAGAGTGTGGTACTCTTCGCAGTCAAGCCGCTAGTGTTTGTCTCGCGCGGAGTTCCGACTGAATCGGTCTAGCTAACACCCCAGGTATGTTGATTTTTTCTCGTCAGCTTCCTTCTAAATATTTCGTTATGAGCGTCACATAAAAAAATTGCCAAAGCACAAGTCATTGTGGGCGGCTAAACTCCAGACTGATGCGGTTCGTATACAAATAGTTGACTTATGTACGCAAAAGGGCGCATACCTCCAAATAGATGGGCGGGTGACGGATGGAGGCAACCGCTAAAATTTTATCGTGCGGTAGCGATGACGGCGGTTACGGGTGTAGGGGTGCTTTTTCTCAAGACCTTGGCTCCAGGTACGGACTCTAGAAGGGCTAATGTGAAGCCTTGAGAAAGTACTGCAGCAGAATAACGAGGTAGGAGCAAAATTGAGCAACGTAAGCTTGGGCCCCTCTTTTTGAAGGTAACCCGCAGAAACACGAGATTATGTTTGAACCACGCTCCGGGTTGGAGCGGAAGAGAAGGCTGCTTGTCTACACAACCACAACGCGTAGGCCCAGTAGAAAGAGTTATCTGAGCGCAGATATTATTTCGGCAACAGGGGCTAGTAACCCCGAAATATGGAAACTACAGCACATTTACCCGGTACAGGAAAAAAGTTTGAATAATTCATTTTTACGCGGCAGAAAAAGCGGTGCTGAGTCATACGAGGCGATGTGTGATCGACTACGATAAATTGCCAATAGAACCTAGGCCGACGTTTTAGTAATGATTTGCTCGACGATATCTGTCTGACAATGTACCTGGTGCCTTTTATAGTGAAAAACTGCTTGAAACCGATTGGGTCCAGGAACGAGCACCGTACGCCTGAGGCATGCAGCGCCTTCCTTCCAACTCCGATTGTGCCGAGGGGGCAATTTTGGGTGCAACCCGAGGATAAAAGTACAATGAAAAACAACAGCACTACATTCGGGACCAGCAAGTTGACATATACTGGTTTCGTAGGCGCGGGCGCATTGAACATACGCCCAGTTCTTTCCACTACTGGTGCTTACGGTGCTGAACACGACCACGGGGATCCCATCCAAGTGTTGACGAGTGATAGCGGGCGTGAACCTGTCGCAGCCTATCCCAACAAGATTTAAATAGCGCAATATACCTGGTATAGAATACTCCCAGCAGCAGCGGGAGCAGCAGGTGCATTACAGCAGCAATGCCCGAAACAATAGTAGACTGGGTTACTGCTCAAATTGTTGCTTGATATTTACCACGGTTTGCAGCGACAAGAACAGTTGCAATGCAAATGTCCTCATATGCCCAGTGCGCTTTTTGTTTGGCGTCTGACCATTATATATCTCACTCATGAGTTGTTTCCGCTATTCTGGGCGTATTTTGTCCGTATCAAATTCTATCCACAGCAAACTCCAAGGGCGGTTCGGTACGACACCTGGTGACGGTTTTAGTTTGTCCTTGGTTTCGGATTTTCCCGGGTCGCACGTTTTCATCTTCTGACACCCGCAAGAGGCTATTACATCCTTCATGGCAGCACTGGCGTTTATCGTCGCAGAAACATTGCCATTCAATAGCATAAGGAGCAGGGTACGTCACCGAACCACAACTCACATTACAATAAGGCATCATCAACTCCCTCAGGCAGTGCCATTGGTTGTGCGTCTGTACGTGTAAACGCGCATGGTAGCACTCACCATTCGATTCGATTTTATCGACAACGGAAGAAGTGCAAGCGCACTTTCAAGATATTCCTATGAATACCGAGCAGTTTCATTCTCCCGCCGAGCGCGGTATGTTATATAAGGAATGACGGCGTGCCACACAGTAGGCACTAGCACTCTTGCGGTACGCGCCTCCTGACAGATTTCTGTATGAACTTAGTACTAACTTGTGGTTCGAGGTTTGATGACGACATACGTCAGAGGGTATACGTCGTAGTAAGAGAACTTCTGCGGAAGTACCTGTACTTTTGTTCTATTTGTTTTGCTGACACGAGCTGCTGAATACCCCGCCGGAAAGCTGACAGGAGGGAAAATGATCTACATCTTACGTCGGTAAATGTTTTGAACGCCACGAATATTGTCGCATGGACTCGTACAGGAGTTGACCCTTTTAGTGTAGATTACACGCTTTTCGGCCGAATACCCAGATCGTTTTTTTCGACAGCGAAGACAGTCCAATCGCAGAGCGATGCATGCACATAAAGAGATATTTGGACGAGTCAGTCCCGAAGTCCCTAGCCTCGTTCTGTGTGCCCGTCTAGTTTGAAGGAGCGTGGGCTCCGAAGTATATGCCTGGAGGTGTGTGCTGCCGTGCGTAGTATAGGGTATATGTTCACCTGCTAGTAACTGGTGGTAACGAGGCGCGACCTCAGAAATACCGGCAGGAGAAGAATCTGCCATGCATCATGCTGAGCCAATATGGACAATATTCTTATCGAACACGAACAAACATCTACTACGTATTACGAACGTACGCCGTCGTGAGGGAAGTTCAAAGTAGTAAACGTCCTTGTCCCCTTCTGCTCTTGATACGTTCGCAGCAATGTAGGCACATGTCACCATCACGAGTCACAATAGGTGAAGAAAAGCCCGCTATCAGGATGATTAGGTACCATCTAGAAAAAAGCTTCGCATGGGCCACGGGCATTGCAACATTGTGCTCCTTATTGTGAGAAATATTTGATACGTGTATTAGTGTATACCGACGTATGTATTTTTCTAAATTATGAAATACGTCAGCTGTGAGTTCGACTGATAAAATACTTGACACTCAGCTTTGCAAGCTGCGTAGTTCGTTTTTTGTCTACAAGCCACTTCTAATATTGTATAATTATGTTATGATATTGTAGTTTGATTATTCTTGTTATATTCACTTTTATCGTCGTTTTCCGACGGCGAACTTGATGAGTCCCGAGTCCCGAGTCTGAGCCTGAGCCTGAGCCTGAGCCTGAGCCTGAGCCTGAGCCTGAGCCTGAGCCTGAGCCTGAGCCTGAGCCTGAG
>JBBMHQ010057977.1:0-15952 GCA_037834295.1 Postelsia palmaeformis
TTCCTCGTGAATTCGGCCATCATGCTCCTCATGGCTTCCAGCATGGAAGCTTGACTCTCTTGCAGCAGCTGGACCTCCAGTCTCAGCTGCTCTACTGCAACAGGTACTCCTCCCGTAGTCTCATGGCCACCCTGGCTCGATCCACCTGAAGGCATCCGCACTCTTTGGTACCAGGCCGTAAACGTTATCACTAGTGTGTTCGTATGCCCCAAGCCAGGATGCCTGACCGCCCAGCGGTCTGAAGATGTTCTTCATATTCGTTGTATTCGAGCACAGCAGGAGCAGGAGAGGCGGAGGAGAGAGGGTCTCGGTGCCCATCCTCCGGGATATAACTCATCATAACGCCTGCGAATATTGTGGAAATCCTCCACAACATATAAAACCGTAATTGCTGGAACGACCTAAACGAACAAGACAAAGAGGACGGAATATTTTGTGTCGACCGAATGGGACGAGGCTACGCCGCGGGACGAGCGGTAACGTGATGGAGGTACAAACGGCGTCGACGAAAACTGTTTTGTACGCACAGCAGCAATGACCGACAGCAATGGGGATGACAATCAGTGTCATGTGCATCGGAGAGTTCTGGTTTTGTTGTAAAGGCGTTTTGTAATTTTATATAACTGCCAAGGGAAAAAGAAGGTTAGAACAAGTACGTGTATGCCTGTATGTACACGTTACGCTCACCCTGCAGCATGTGGCGTTTCTGATCCTCAAGGGTATTCCTTTCTCGCCGTGCCTACCGCTTGCAGTAGAGACGGCCTTCGCCGCTCTCGCGCAGTGCCGGGACAGGGCGCGAGAAACATCTCAAATACGTAAGCTGCGACTTGTGACCAATGCATCATGATGATGAGTGGTCGATACTAAGTTCGGCGAGTAGAGTGATCGACAAACTATTTTGATCGCTGCCAGTACGTATTTCTCTCAGATTTCGGTTGACGGCCTACCTTCCCCCCGTCAGGACTGTCTTTGGCCGTCAAAACGTCGTTGAAAATACTGTGGCTCATGGCTACTGTGACTGCTCCTGCTGCTGTTACCCAGCTGCTGTGCTGCTGCTGCTTTGTACGTGCCATAGTAGTAGTAGTGCTATTCTTTTTCTGCTGCTTTTGCTATGTCTGCGATATGTGTATGATGCTCACCCCCATAAGCATGGTTTTTATGCAAGTAACCCCCTCTCTCGGTGAGGTGTCCCCACACTTAAAACCTGTAAGTCTGATTCACCTGCTTCCGAAGCTGCCCGAGTACCGTCTCGTAATTGATATTTCGATATTTTGTTTGGCTTCTCGGCGGGGGTCTAGTGCTAGAGTGGTTTTCGTACGATACGTACCTGTACGCTTTACTGTTGCTTCTGCTTCTGCTCAACTAGTAAAATCTGTTTTGTTGCTATCTACAAACGAAGTATACAGTATTACTATGAAGAACGACGAGCGTCTCGTACGTAGTACTTTGCAGTGCTGCAGGCTGCTGTAAGAACGATGTTGTTGTGCCCGATGAAGGATGTTTTGTTTTCGTTCTTCTGTGTCCAGCATTTTCTTTCCTTTCACGTACTCAAAACTGTACTTTATAATGCGCCCCTTGGCAGTACTCTGTGGCAATAGGAGCCTCGAGTTGTATATCCGTGCGCCTTTACCCATTACGCGCATGCACGGAGCCACCGGCGGGCGTCAGCTCACCGCGGCGAAGCCCCCCCTGGTATATATTGTTGAGTAATAGAAGACAATAGAAGACAAGGAAACGCTGGAAACAAAAAAAAAGAGTAAAAATACATCCGCCATCGGGCACAACAAAAACTACTACTGCTTTGAAACCGTTCGTACAGCAGCCAGCAGCACTGCAACGTACCACGTACGAGACGCTGGGTGTTCGTACTACTGTATGTGCTTCGTATGCCGATAGCCACAAAACAGTCATGAAAATTCGAGCAGCAGCAGTCGATCAAGGAAGTTGACAGTACAAAGCGCCGGCGAATACGTTGTTGCGGGAAACTCAGCAGCAGCAAGCAGAAGCAACAGCAAAGCGTACTACAGGTACGTATCGTACAACAGCTACTCTGGCGCGAAACCCCCGGCAAGATGACGAACAAAATACCAAAGTATCAATTACGAGACAATACCCGTGCAGCTTCCGAAGCAGATGAATCTGTCTTTCAGCTTTAAAGTGTGGAGACACCTCACCGAGAGAGGGGGGTGGCTTGCATAGTAACCATGCTGACGAGGGGTCAGCATCAAAAACATATAGCAGACATCGAAAGAGCAGCAGCAGCACGAGCAGTGGGGCAGCGCAGCACCACTAGTAGTAGCAGCGCATATATAAAGCAGCAGCAGCAGAGCAGCGACGTAATAGCGGCAGGAGCAGTCGCAGTAGTAGCCATGAACCACAGTATTTTCAAAGGCGTTTTGACGGGCCAGAGGCAGTCCTCACGGGGTAAAGGTATATCATCAACCAAAATCTGTGAGGAATACGTACGGGTAGCGATCATTATTGGGTATCGATCATTCTCTCTACTCGTCGCACTCAGTGTCGACCACTCATATATTTGGCACAATTCGCAGCTGGCGTATGTCGCGAGCTAGAGGACCCTCCCAGTTAGGGGATTCCTTCGCCTTAGGGGATCCCCTCTGCTCTGAGGGGATCCCCTCGCCTCTTAGAGGATCCCCACTTATGTTGCGGGATCCCCAGCAGACTTAGGCGATACCAAGCAGCCTTAGGGGAATCCCAGATGGCGTGGGAGATTTCCCGCAGGCCCAGGAGATGCTGGGCAGGCTTAGAGATTCCACACAGGCACGGGGGATCACCAACAGGCTCAGGGGACCGTGTTTTGTTTGTAATACCCGCTTAGGGAAGATGATGTTCGGGGATCCCTTTTGCATTAGGGGATTCTCTTCGGCTTCGGGGACCCCCTCTTCCCCAGGGGGATATCATTTACAAACCACGCATGGTGAGGGTCCCCTAAGCCTGCTGGGATTCCGACGGTCCCCTAAGCCTGCTGGGGATCTCCCAGGCTTATTGGGTACCCCCTAAGCCTGTTGGGGATCCCCGAAGCCTTCTGTGAATCCCATAAGCCAACTGGTTATCCCCTAAGTCTATTGGGGATCCTCCAACAATAAGCGAGGATCCCCTAAAGGAAGAGGGGATCTCCTGAGAGAAGAGCGGATCCCCTAAGGTATGATGGGATCCCCCAAAGCAAAGGGATCCCCTAACTGGGCGAATCCCCTCACTCGCTACAAGCACATTTTGAGATGTATCCCGCGCCCCGTCTGTGTACTGCGCGAGCGTGGCGGAGGCTGTCTGTACAGCAAGCAGTAGGCACGACGAGGAAAGGTGTAAGCATACCCTCGAGGGTAAGCTAGGCCACATGTTGCAGGGTGAGCGTACCGCGTAGATACACACATACATGTACTCGGTAATGGCTTCTTCTTTTTTCCTTCGCAGTTACATTAGAATACAGAACGCTTTCACAACACAACCAAAACTTCACGATGCATATGACACTAATTGTCAATGAGATCCTCATTGCTGATGATCATTCCCATTGCTGTCGACCATTTATCATTGCTGCTGTGCGTCTAAAATTGTGTCGTAGACACAGTTTGTACCTCGACGATGCTGCCGCTTGTTCCGCGGCGTAGCGTCGTCCTATTCGGTCGACACAGAGTAACCCTTCCTCTCTGTCTTGCTGGAGTCTAGTCGCCTGACGTGCACAGCAGCCGAAAGCCCCGTGGCGTTCGTTTTGCGATCATATGCTGTCCTATGAATCTCAATATTTTTGCACTAAACTCGCGCTTTCACACGTAAAATAGCCCGAGCCCGAATTTCGGTATCTGTTTCTTGAACGCCCAGTCTTTAACGCAACAGCAACGGTGAAGCATGAAGTCGAGCACCCCAGCACATACTCCCCACGCTCTTGCCGCCATGGACTGTCGGAAGCCGTGGAGGATGCAGCCTCTCCCGGTTTGGCCAAAGCAGAAGAGGTCCGATCTGCGTGCTGGCATCGTGAACATCATATTTTTATCGCCACGAGCGAGCAAAGCTATCGGCTGATGGCACATTTTCCCTTCGACGGACAGCCGTCACCGACATCCCAATGCTCGAAACAGTCAAAAATATTTGTTTCCAAGATTGAAGAAATAAATCGCTTACGGTTAAACAGCTGTACGTGGTAAATACGCCGATTCCAACCTGTAAACTGAGTATCTACCTCTCGAGTGGTCGAACTCACAGCATATTGTACATAGATCGATTGACGGCACTCTCACCCCGTGACAGACAGCTGTCAAGAACCTCCCAACACTAAAACGTTTTTAAATTTTGGAGAAGTCGAACGGGCCAAAGCAAGACCGTCAACCAAAATTTTGACCGCCCGGTGAATAATCACACAGCAGCCCTCTAAGTTGAGTACCTACCACTCAACTGGTCGAACTCTCAGCGAAATGCAGCCCACCCTGCCAGCCGGCAGCCAGGAAACGGCGCAAGGATACTCGAGGCCGCCCCCGGCGCAGTAGAGGTCGGGGAGCAAGATCACAGAGTTTCGGATCCAGACATGAAGCTCAGGGCGATGTAGCGCAAAAAACGCAAAAACCTAGGTCTCGAAAAATATGAGGAGCGCTCACATCATACCAACAACAATATCGTATTTATATGCATATTACTTGCCATCCGAGAGTGTGCAGGACGAGTTCCAACGTTGATCACTCAAATCATTCGTGAAAGTAGAAATCCCCGGAAACAAAGGAAACGTATGTGCAAGGTCTATCTACCTGAAATGTCTACTTCCGTCTCTGCTATATTTTCGTTGCTCTTTTTATTGTCTGTCCTCCCTACTCCATCTCAATACGTACGTACTCGTTGAGCCGCATATATTGTTACATGTGGCTGATATGACAGTCATGGTGTATACGAGGGGCAAGTCACTCTCTAGTGACACACCAGCAGTATTCGTACGCTTTTTTGTAAACTCGCACCGAATCCATATCCAGCCGCAAGAAGAGACCCTGAGGCCTCTGTACATGCGAAAACCACACCCAGTCACGGGAGCTTGTGGACTCTCGACAAGACAAGATACAATGCTTTGTTCACGAGGTGATGCGCTCAGTTAACACACAAGTACCCAACACCCCCCGCGCATTCTCACACTCGTATCCTCCTGTGCTTCCCCCCTCGCCGCCTTATTGTCGCCTCCTTCTCCCGCTCGTTGAACACTTGAGTGCTTTGAGGGACGGAAAAGGTTCGGCATTCCTCCTCCTTCTGCAGTTCCTTGCAATCTTGCTTCCGCTGTCTTCTAGTCGTCAGTACCTGTTCTCGCCCCCTACTCACCGTACCTCTACCGTATGTATGTGTGGCCCCAACAGAGCTCTGTTGTGTGTGCGTGTGTGATGTCTTATAAATAATATAGTTTCAAGTGTTTATGTTATCGAACACACCTTTTTCAGTATGTAGGTTCATCTGAGTCCGTATCAAGCAGCGGCGAAACAAGCTGACGAATATCTCGGGACGTGTCGTTTTTCTCAGAGAAGAATACTCTCCGCGTGTGGGGATGGGTGAAAGGAATCGTTTGCTGCACTCCTTTCTGAAAGTCATCCAGCTAGTTATCTGGAAGAAAACGAAAAAAAGTAGACCTTCTAGATCGAATCTTTTGGGCACATATCAATATCATTTGACGTTCAAAAGCAATACAAAAAGTGCGTCCCGAAAAAAAGTTCAGCACTGTATAAATTTGTTGAGATATTCGAATTCAAAACGTTCCCCGGCCCCAAGAAATGAGCGGAGTGTTCGCGGATTACCTAGGGTCCAAACGCTCAGAGAAAAACAAATGCTCCTTGGAGACCTGTGTCTAGAAACTGGGTCTTTGTCGGTGCTTTTAGACTTCGGGATATCTACTACCACCCCAAGGAAACTCTACTTTGGCGCTGGGGTAACTGTGAACAAACTGTGCTGTATGCACCATATCAACTCCACACAATTTCCATGTATGTTTCGCCCCTAAGGACACAAGTAAGTGCAGTTCTAAACGGATTCACATACATAAAGTATGGTTTCCACTTGATCGTTGCACCACTCCCCTAGGGCAAGCTTCCTCGATCATAGCTCCAACTCAGAGTTCAAGGGTGCTCCTGTTCGTTTCTTGCCCTTTGACATACGTGTCAGGCGTTGCAACCTTATTCTACTCAGCTTCAGATCGAACACAAGTTTCGCAAAGTCGGCTTGCATCATGAGCTCAAGGAGCAATGCCGCAACATGCCAACACGCTGAGCCGAGCCAGTTCATCGTGATCATGGGGTCTACATCGACCATCGTCATCGTCATCCAGATCATACCCAACAGCGCAACTTGACAGGTATTTCTCGGTTCAACATCATTCTGCTTCATATTTTTACGTCTTCATACAATATACAACAAGAGCTGGGGTATGATGAACACCATCACGAGTGGCAAAATCGACAGCGACGCCGCCAGGATGCGAAGGGGCCTCAGCAAAAATCGCGAGCTTATTCATACCGTATATTCCATCTTGGTTTGCTGCAGAAGTTTTTTTTTCGAGTTTGTATCATACATACACGCTCACAATGCTCAGTGTAATGCTAAAGTTTCAGTATAGCACCGGACGCCATAGATGAATACGTCCACGATTTGTTTTCGACGTGTATAAATGTACTAAGCGTCCTGGGATCCATTGCAGGGATAAAGTACGCGCACAGTAGATCCTTTCCTACGCTATACTTCAAGGATGTAGCTCGCTGGTCCACAAAAAAACACAGCGAGTATATTTTGTGATAGGCTTACGCCAACCGTAATTTATTGTCGCACTATTTGTAGTTATTTCGCACAATACGCACAAACATGTGTCCATCTTAGAATGAAAATTGGATGGCACTACTTTTTTGACTGGACTGAACAAGCATCCACAGCAGTAGCTATCTACTTTTTCGGGATGAGGCTGCTCTGGGCATCAACTTAGGGCGCGCGTTGAACACACAGGAGACATGTTTGCGCGTGGTTGTGCAGGATTTATATCGGTGGTATTGATGCAACATATTCGTTTTTATTTTTCCTCTTACTTAACACGGGTACTGCTCTGCAGGATTCATGTATGTTTGTACGCATATGCATTTTATTTTAATGCACTCTACACACGTACCAAACTGGTCGAACGTCTCTTCACTCATCCACTGTTGGATGCTAGGCATTCGCACGTAGTGTTCAATTCTGCATAGTAGTGCAACCGTATTTTCCTCTGGGTATACCTCATCGACTTCATATTTTTCTGCAACGTACTGTTAATAGTAACTTAGTTATCGTAGTATTGAACTAATGGCGCGCGTTTCAGGGACAGTAACACTTGATAGACGTCATATGACTGTACGGTTTGGCTCAGAGGCCATGCACAACGGACATTGATTCTTGTGATAGGAATAAACCCCGTGTTCCGACCGTTCTTGCACGGGTCTGCGAATGCTGTAACCGATATATTTACCGGTACCCCTATTGCCGTTGCTATCACGTATGCCTCAAGATATTATCCCACTTTGCACGTTGGCTTCTTGAGTGACATATTTCTAAGCCGTAAGCGTTACTCTTGCTACCGTATTTTAATACGGCGGGGATGTTGACCTGTATTTTGATCTTTGAAGCCATACCTAGCAATTGTGATGAACAGCAACCACGTACGGGTTTACGAGTACACCTGGTACGAGTACATGTGTACACTATTCCGGTGAAGGGGACCGGGTGAATTCATATATTTGATTTTTGTAGGCAGATGGAAGCGTCCACCCCCACTTCCATGGAGACTCCAACCACTTAAAAAAAGTGAAGGCGTCCATGACTGCCCTGGAAGCCTCCACAACGTTCGCGGGAACTACCGCTTCCTTTTAGTCTGAACGGTTTAATGGAAGTTACGAGCGGAAGCTTCCGTGGTAGGGCCTCGGAAGTCGCCGTGGCGGCTTACGAGAAACAGCATGAACGTCCATTGCTCCCGAGAACAATTTACTTCCACAGCTTTCAGACTGCCTCTAGCTGCTCCCACTGCTTCTACAGCAGGTCCGACTGAGACAAACGTCGGCGGACACATCGAACAAGTTGAAGCTCCATTGAAAACTTCCGGAAACCTCCGAGGAGCTGCGTCCACTTCCACCTGCTTTCATTCACGTTTATTCTCTTCAACTTGCTCTCACTTACGCCACCGTCCTCCCATGTGCTTGAATGCACTTGCACTCCCTCCCAGTGGCTTCCGTGTGCGTTCGCGTAGTTCCTCGAAAATCGTTGGTATGTATCTGTCTCCCACACGGGAAGGTAGACAGGTTGAAACCAATACAGAAGAAGTTCGAAGGTTCGGCTCAACGAAAAAGAAACGAACACATCCCGATCATCTATCGCGACCATGTCAGTGTCCACTTACCTACAAGCGGACCTCAACTGGCTTTTGCGTTTTCCGCGGTGTCTCTAATTGTTGTCCCACGCACTTCGATTTGGCAGTACTGCAGATATATGCAGGAAGACGCTGGTCGATGGAATATCACCAGAGGGGTACTGGTTTGGTTTTGAGTCATAGACAAACTTATGTGAAAGGTTAACAAGTATGATAGGCTGTGCTTAGAGGCACTGTAAGCCATGTAGATACTGGCTGCCCTGTTGTGATCATGGGAAATCGTCTGGGGTAAATGGGATACACATACGATTTTCGTACAACACCGAGTCAGCGAATACGTGCAGCTATCTAAAACAACTTGCTTCCACGTAAAACGTTCCACACAACACTAAAGGTGCGTCGGGTTACCGTTGTGTTCTTCAAGCGAGTAAAGCACGATCCGGGAGTTATCATCGATACAGAAAATCTGAGTACTATGCACCGGTTTTGAGCGGCGGTTGTGAGCAGCGAGGGGACAGACGCACTGGAAAACGCTGTTAGCGCGTCGGACCGAGTAGGTGCAGCTGCAAAGTGGGGCTCGCCGCGGCGGGTCGACGCTCTTCTTGGCAAACCGCGGGGGACCCGGTGCTGGCAGCCCGGTGATACGAGCATGTTCGGTATGTCCAAGGATATTGAGAAAGCGGAGCCGTCTATTCGATAATTCTGCCAAGGGGTACACCACAAGTACAGTACGAAAGTAGTGCTCGAGTGATGATAAAAACATGGGATTATATTCAACGAACAAGCAAATAAGTGATGCAGCAATCCAGGACACGTTTGGCCGCCTGGCCCAATAGTTAAATCAACTGGAAATACATTTGATTTTTATATCAGGCCACGAAGGACACGAACCACCGCCTCGAATGTTTTGAGTGTGCTCAAGTGTCGTTCTCATCTGGTGTTTCGCGGTCTCCCGTCTTGGGCTACTTCAAGATGACGTTATTACCCACTGGCCCATACTTGTTTGTGAAACAGTAACGGCCGCTCTCCTGTTATTTGGAGAACTCACACGTTTGTGCACCTACAGCTTACCTGCTCGTATGATACCATATGACACACTCTAATAGGATACCTTTGTTGTCAACGACAAACGGCAGTAGCATAGCAAGCAAACACAAGTGGGGCCAAAACAGACGTAGAACTTCTTCGAGGCAACACAACGAGCTCTCCTGGATGCGAATCTCGGATCTGGCTAGCTGCAGGTCATAAATATCTGCGTCAAACTACCCGACATGATTCACAATCGGATAGTTTTCCCTAGACTGGTGTCTTTCTTTATATTCAAGCAAGCACTCGGTACTGGAACAGTTACATGAATGATTGAACAAAATAATGTATCTACGGGACACGAGGGTCTATGCTCTTATAGCTACCGTCATACATGTTATCATAATCATTTTCGTAACTTTCGTAAGTTCTTGCATGAAAAAAAACATTTTGCGGAAAGCGCGAAGGCGTGAGTTAGCTACATTCGATAAATATCGACGAGCAGTGGGAATGATGAACCCTATGCGCGACCAAAAATAAAGGCACGTGCCAGGGGGAAGAAGGGTGGACCTGTGACCACGGCTTGTCCCGAAGGTCGTCGAGGGTAAAACCTCATTCGACTTTAGCTGGGAAGTGAAAATGATAAATTATAAATTAAACAAATACAAATCAATGACATAATGTACACTCACGCTGTGAGCTCTGTCGAGGTCGCCCCCCGCGAAGTCTGGGAAGGCGAGACACGGGCAGGAAACAAAGCACCGGTTGGTGGACGACATTTCCAGGTAGGGGAATAGTACTTCGGGAACAGCTATGATAAGGCTGTTCGATTGCTCACAGCCGACGTTGACCTATCGTTACGTATGTGTATATTTTTCATATCTTTTGTGCTGCGAAAGACGCTCACCATCGGATTCTCGGTCAGTAAACGCCGCCGGAACCCTCTCCGCTTCAAAACCCTCTCCGCTTTTGCAGCCGTATTGTGTACAGCACGAAAGCAAGGCTCATTCCTTTCGCCGGGAGATACACCCCCCCCCCAGCCTCCCCCCAGCTCCCCCTACCCCCACATCCCAAAAACCGCCTTGCTGCCGTCCTATCAAGTCGAAAGCTAACGCGAATGGTGAAACAGTTTGTAGGCCGCCCCATGTCGTTAACCATACGGAATCACAAATCAACCAACATGCTTAAGGACGCTCGTTCCTTCATTGTGCGTCAACCAACCTGAAGCCACCGCCTGTGTCGCCACCATGAAAGCACCGACGGTAACTGGAATCATATCCGCACACCGGTGTGCGGCGCAGATAAAAACACTTGACAACAACACAGCCCCGTCTCAGTCAAAGCTACCTAAAAAACACGAGTCCCCAGGGTACGGCTTGGAGGTACCACCAACATAGATTTGACGCTTCTTCTCAGAGATGAATATTAATTCAGCCGAAATTTCACGAGAAATGCAGGGCAGGAACAGAAGAAAAGCGAAGTCAAGTCTGCAGGATGGAGGCAAAAACATAACTACCTCACCCGCGCTCCACACCAGACGATCGCCAACTATATAGCCCACATCACGTCAGCACATAGTAGGTCCATGCGAGAGCTTTTAGGCACGAATATTCCCACGACAACCTCACACATATGCGCCCATCACTAAATCGAGCGAAACACACTATCATCAATCGGGGTAGTAGCACCAACTCTTGTCGCAGATGTTCAGGACATCAATATCCTCAAACGGTTTCTCCCTCTCCAACTTTTCGATCGCGCACGCGCCACCTGCAAGAACAGAGAGAAGGTCAGGTAATATTTTGTCATGGAGGCAAGCAAAAACACCCCGCCCCCCACCCGCGGAAGGTATGCGTGGTCAATCAGCGAATGACCTAGGTAGGCAACAAATACGTACTTCCACACACAGGCCGCCGCCTACACCCACGAATTACAAATGACAACAACCATGTACAAATACTCAGATTCCTGTCTGAGTGGGTGATGGCGCGCCAACGCACTCAAGCCCCCTTACGCCCCCGCCTCTACCACTGCCGCTTGCGCCGACGTCAACAGACGAGTTGAGAGTATTGTGGTGTGGATCAACTACATCACTTCTACATCACCCGTACAAGGCCCACACCCAACGTCGACCACATGCTTTTCCCGTCAACAATGGAAAAAACGCATGCAAGAATATAGTGAAGCAGCAATGAAGGCTACGGCCCTGGAACACAATCCCCGTCCAGCATCTAACATTTGCATATTACGTACGCACCACATGCAACACAGATCAAGGTTTTGGGAGGAGGGCATAAACACAAATCAGCCGCCCCCACCGCAAAACGACCACCGTCTACTCAAGTTTCACCACGCAAGCGCCCACGAAGACAACCGGGTATACCACCAGCTAAAGCCGAGGTGTCGACCAATAGACACCATGAAACCAATAGGCGTTAATTCTGGCAACGGGAAACGGGCATGACCTTGATCGTGCAGCCGTGCCCTGCAGTCAAGCACGTGGACTCTAATTGGCGACTGAAACGCTTAGGCGCGTTAGCACCAGCCCAGAGCGTTAAGAGGTTATGAGCGGTTCAAACACCTCCTTTCCCGTAAACATTAAATGTTCCTGCATTTTGACCGGTCTGGGCTACTCACCATCTGGGTTTCGAAAACAATATTGAGAATATTCGGAATAATTCCTGAACGGTCTCGAAACTCACCTCGGCAAAACATTAGCACCTACTCAACACGTGTTTGAGCGACCTAGAGAGCACGCGACGGCTCCCCATGCATTCCGAAATGAAGTTCGGACTCACCCTAAGGTATGCGTGCAGAAATAAACTCAATCGGCCACGAGGAGCGCTGTTGCGAGTTAAGGGATCCGTCCAGTTAGGGGATTCCTTTGCCTTAGGGGATCCCGTCATATCTTAGGGGATCTCGTCGTATCTTAGGGGATCTCCTCGTATCTTAAGGGATCCCACCGTGTGTTAGGGGATCCCCTCTCCTGTTAAGGGATCCCCACGTATGTTAGGGGATCCCCTTCTATCTTAGGGGATCCTCTCGTATTTGAGGGGATCCCACACAGGCTTGGGGGACCTTCAATAGGCTTAGAGGACCCTCACAATGTGTGCTTTGTATGCAAAAGGGATCCCCTGATGCAAAAGGGATCCCCTTAAGCAAAAAAGACCCCCTAACTCATCTGGGTGGTACCATAAGATCACAATTTGATATTGGAAGACTACACAAATAATAGGATGCAAAATCAAGCCGCTAAAAAATGTTGTTGAAGTGGTATTAGCTCAAGGCGCGAGGGGATGCCCCTAGAACTTGAGGATCCCTCATTGCAAAAGAGGGTATCCCTTATGCGTGAGGGGATCCCTTTTACATACAAAACACACATTGTGAGGGTCCCCTGAGCCTGATGGGGATCCCACAAGGCTGTGTGGGATCCCCTAAGATACGAGGGTAGCCCCTAAGATACGAGGGTAGCCCCTAAGATACGAGGGTAGCCCCTAAGATACGGTGGGATCCCCTAAGAAACGAGTGTATCCCCTAAGATACGAGGGGATCCCCCAAGATAAGAGAGGATCCCTGAAGATACGAAGGGATCCCCTAAGGCAAAGGGATCCACTAAGGCAAAGGGATCCACTAAGGCAAAGGGATCCTCTAACTGGGCGGATCCCCTAACTCGCAACAGAGCGCTGGCACAAAGAATCTAAAACAATGTGTTTTCTCTGTCCTTCGGAAAGAGCTCAAACGGTAATACTTCAGCAATACGAAGGTCACTTTCGACCGGTTTGAGCTTAGCTAAACTTCTCGGACACGTCACGGAGGATAACTGCTGCAGGAAGTAGGGGAAGCGCGCAATAGCGCCACACGCATATGAAAGTGTAGCTGTGTGCAGAACGTCTCGCTGGTTCATCGGTCGCGAGCAGCGCTCACACGAAACTTCTAAAGATGTGTATGTTGTTGGTAGGCACGAGATAGAGCCGCAAACGGTAATCATTTTGCAGCACGAGCGTCGTTTATACACTTAATTTCATCTCAGCTTCAACTCCTCGGACACGCCACGGAGAACATCTGCTGCAAGGAAAGGAAGAGTTGCGACAGCACCGCACGCATTCTCAAGTGTAGCCTGTGCGTAAACCGTCCCACTGGCACAAAGACGGGATTGATCGGCTACGAGCAGCGCTCGCACGGAGCATCTCCATAAAATGTACGGAGTATCAGTTTTTTTTCTGGCCACCGATAGTATTTGTGCAACGAAAATGTTTTTTTGACGGGTTCTGAGCTGCTGCCCGAAGTTGGGAGAGAGCATGACATCACCGTACGCAGACGAAAGCGTAGCGAGTGTTCTCGTATCACGTAGTGCGTATGTAGTGAGGCACCCACGACGCGGATATGCTTCACACCATAACCGTGTCTTGAAGTGGCCACACTAGAAACAAATATATATGTTCGCAGCTGTCATCCAGCTATGAGTCCGACCTACTTGCCGTCCTAAGTACGATGCAGCTCACCTTTCATGTGGTTCACCCGAAACTTCTAGAGCTTCGCGCTTAGTCGTAGTTGTGGCTGCGTTCAATCGACTCCTGAAGAAAGTATTGGCCACGCCATATAGGACAAGACAGCGTCGAATGGTGACTACAAGACAGCGGAGAAAAAAATACAAAGTAACGCTGATTTTTATCACCGGGGTGGCGATGGCGAAGCAACATC
This sequence comes from Postelsia palmaeformis, assembly GCA_037834295.1. Taxonomy (NCBI): domain Eukaryota; class Phaeophyceae; order Laminariales; family Laminariaceae; genus Postelsia; species Postelsia palmaeformis. The sequence goes on from JBBMHQ010057977.1 coordinate 14,093, forward strand.
TATTCCGGGGAACCAAAGAAAATATGACCTAATCTGGTGTGTAAAAAAGAAATATATATATAGGGTTCAGTGGGTACCGTAATTTTTTTGTATGGCCCCCCGTAGGAGAGCACACCCAAACGTGTGCGGCCGACCGCGACCGCCGACGTCCATACAAATTTTGCCCCATGACTCTGCAGCGCTTTGGCTACTAGCGGCGTGAATAACCCCCTCTTCGCGTCGTCGTATCGTGAGACAACTGGGAACCGGTGTCGCTGACCGAGATGCCACCCGATCCTATGTGTGACCGACAAAAAAGCCATGACCTCCCGATACTCGCCAACTTGCAAGCAGTTTTTTGTCAGTTTCATCAACGACAGCGTCGCTACAGGTTGGAATGTTTCTGCTTCTATGCGTGAGTCGAAATCGACAAAGACCTGACCGATGCCAGTATTAAACCTCTTGGTTTTCACTGTCACGACGGAGGGAATACGCGGAAACCACCGCTTCCAGCAAAATGGCTACAGCCAGTACTACGAAGTATAACGGAGGAACCATAATAAATAGGACCTACGGTCCATACAAAAACCTATATATTTCCCTATTTATAGTAAAAATATTTGGTCCTGTTAACTATATTCCTCCGTAATAGGAGGAGTTGAAAACGGTTGGATGGCAGGTCCTGCACACAAAAAACAACAGCTGGAAAAACTGCACAGAAACAACGAACTTAGAGCGGGACCCTCTTACAGGCCGTGGAGGCCTAAATGGCAGTTGGAGTACGACTCTGTACGACGGTAGGCACCGGCGGCACCCGATCGCAGTTTGCTTGCCATGTTATACGGCTGTTGCATGAAACGAAAACGCAGGACACGAAACAATAAGAACAGAGAAACACTACCTAATGGAACGGGAGAAACGTCGGGCGGCCGGCCAAGTACAGATCGTATTTCGCCGGTCCGAAGAGATGGGTGAATCTACCGCAGTAGTAGGAAGGGCAAGATGCCCGCGCCGTAAATTGTATCTGTGCGGAAGGAATCGCTACTTTGCTAGAGAAAAAATGGCACGTCACCGTGGTGTACCCACTGAAAGGCTATAACAAACACGGTACGAATGAGACTTCCCCGCAACAGAGAAAACCGAGTGCACACTTCTAGTGTGCCTGAAATAACGTCAGTGCCGTACTAGACCTGCTGTGCTCCCGGCCTTACCGCAGGTGGAAAACGCTAAAACCGCGTCGCCTAAACAAATACTTCGAAGTACTAACTAGTAAAAAATATGTGCCGGTATATTTTAGAGCTGTGGACAACACTCCATAACACTCGCATACACTCCTTCCCGAGTGGGCAATATCATTTGCGTCGAGAGCACCGATTTCATGTACAGACAAATTATTTACCTGGTAAACGTTATACAGATTTATCGGCATTAATTGTGATATATTACAGTTCAATAAATGGGAAATGCTGTCAGAATGTAGGTTGTTCCATACGGACAATGCAAACATACGTGCAATGCGATACGATCCTCATAGACGTGATCCGAGAATATTTACCGGCCCTACATCCAAAGACGTAGTCTACTCGCACGAAGTAAAAATATCAGACACTAAAGAGTATGCGCAAAATACTTTCTGGAAAAATACTTTACCGACCCTAAAAATAGTGAATTTCCTTTCCATCGTGTTTTGGGAGAGTTTGCGTAGACGGTAATTTTTTTTTCGCAGGCGACAAATTCGAAATTGAGGGGGGAAGTAGGGACACTACTCATATATTTTCACTTGCCAGTGTGCACTCGTACTCGTATTATACGAGACTGATTTGTACTCGTGTTATAGGAGACGGACTCGTACTCGTAGGAGAGCAGGAGACCCTCTGACTT
>JBBMHQ010057988.1:3814-15952 GCA_037834295.1 Postelsia palmaeformis
TCTCAACCTCAACTCCTGGATAAAACCAAGCAGGGGGGGGGGGAGTATGGACACATGCGAGGAAGGTCCACGAGCGCTACCGGTATCTTGAGTGTACCTGACCACCGCAAACTCGACAGTCCATGGGGAGTTACAGCCCATCCGGCGGTTGCGCCTAGAAAGTACAGCACACGCGAGGGCAGGGATATATATATATGTATGCGGTTTATGCTGATATTAAAGAAGTACACAAAGGAGTAGTCATGTCATGAGCCAACCATGGTTGCGCCAGCGTGCACGGGTATCTATGCGTGGTGCTTTCGGTAGTGCGTAGACCGAGTGATGTGTATTGGGCGTCGTGCTACAAGTTGGAGAAAAGAATATCACGTGTTTTCCACAATTTCCGGCGAAAGGGAGCGTCGAACGTTTTACTTTACAACACCCGACACGTGTACGACATATTCCGATTGTGACAGGGACGAGCGGAGTTGCGCTGGTGTGTGTGCGAGGGTATTGGAGCAGTTGTATGAAGACCTTTGGGAACGACACAGATGAAACAGATGTGGCGTTCGAGCGAAGGCGAAAACCGATGTAATGGTGGCGTAGTTTTGTGGCAACGGCATATATCTATATGGAAGAGGCGTCGCGCAGAGGGTTTGCCCACAGAGAGATACTCGGTATCCAGCGCATCCGAGGAGTCGGACAAACGTCCAACGCCTCACTCGCAGCTACTTTCCTCGCGGGAGGGAGGCTGCTCAACGGCGTTCGCGGTGACTCTGGTGTTGCTGTTGGATAGGCGCGGTTCATGCGCACCGTCTTTGCGCTTGGCTCGCCGCGATGTCGGGTGGTAATGCGTTTTCAACGGTAGAACCGCCAATGAGACGAAGGCCGGCAATCGCTGCGGGTGGGCCTCGGCCTGCGTCATCGGCATTCCTGGCAAGTGGAGCGGAGAAGAGGGGCGCCTCTGTCCGCGCCGAGAGGGTGTCATGCTTTATTTTGCCTCCATCGCAGCTTGGCATAATCAAATCACAGGCCGGCGCGGGGGAAGCAGCGGAAACCTGCGTACGGCAGGCCGGCGGGGGGGAAGCAGCGGAAACCTTCATGCGGTTTCCAGATAAGGGGTACACGGGGGATATGTACCATGTGGCCACGATACAGTGTTGCGGGCGGGCTACAAAAAGAACACCCCCCCCCCTCCTCCCCTCGCAAATATGCCTCTATGCAGTAAATAAATAAACAGGGATCGCGAGCAGATTTGTTGGCAGATGGCGAGGGCGTGCCAAGCTCTCGCCCCTCTTCTCGGGGTCTATATCGGACACCACTGTATCCCGATATGTGAGCAACGGTTGTGTACGAATAGTACATCGATATTTTCCTTTGGTTCCGGGACATACTTGGTGGGCTCGAGTCTCACCGAGTGCATATATATTTTGTACGGTAAGGATTATTTTTCGCACAAAAAATGATCTGCGGAAAGCGCGACAGCTTCAGCTACTGTAGCTACTTCGATAAAAAAAAGTGGACGAGCAGTGGGAACTCTGAAGTCGTTTCGCGCGACGAAAAATCTCGGCACGTGCCGCGGGGAAAGGAGGGACGACACCTGTAGCCACGACCTGTCCAGAAGAAGACCGCTGAGGGTGATAGACTTCCGATGAGTTTAGCTGGAAAATGAAAGTGATGATGAATAACACAACAGTGGTGTCTACCCACTCATGAAGGGTCTCGGTATAGCTCCACGCAGGGCTCATCTGTTCCGAAAGTCAGTTTTTTTATGGGACTTGGAAGCCGCCTCGATGGGATCTGACAAGGCAGATGCGAGGAACGGACGACAACAGGCACACATTGGAGACTATGGCCTTTAGGTTTGGAGACCGTAGCGCAGAAGCCAGGAGCTGAGAGTAGGACCGATGCGATGCTATTATCGCCGGGGGGGGTAGGACCGATGCAATGCTATTGTCGTGGGGGGGAATAGGACCGATGTGATGCTATCGTGCGAGGGAATAGGACCGATGCGATGCTGTCGTGAGGAGGGGAAAGGACCGGTGCGGTGCTATCGTGAGAGGAGGTGCATCGGTTTGCGAGTTGTGCGGGTGCGGGAATAGCGAGGGGTGCAGGACGAACAAAGCCCTCGGCAGCGGTTGCGGAGCTCACTGCTCACAGGGTACGCACAGATGCCTCAAAAATGAATTTGTACAGTGCCCAGGCATTTTGCTTTCAAAAGGTGTTTTTGAGACATGTGCACCTGTATGTGGATACCAGGTCCCCTTCTTCCCGTCGGATTTTACCGCTTCATTAGGTCACCAGACGCCCCTCACGCCATTCTGTTCAAACCTGAGGCACCAGCCTACCTCGATGCGTCCTCCACACCAAACCCACACAAGAGATAATCTACCAGGGGCTCCGCCTCACATGTTGGACGTTTGGAATTTCACGTTTTCTTCTACAACGTTGAAGTAGAATAATACATACCCGAGAGGGACGGCCCAATAATTATTGGGCGGCGGCTCGTTTTGCAGTATATTTTTCGGCATTAGTTCTTCTCAACGCTCGTTCGGCTGGGTTGCCGCCTGTGTATGAATCGCCTGCCCAGCTCCCCCCCCCCCCCCTCCCTCGCATCCAATGGTTGTCAGCTTTTGTTGGGCGAGGTCACAGTGCCGGCGACGGCGGCGACGGTAGCTCTCCATTTCCCCTTTCACTGTTCCTTCGTGCCCTGTGTCTCGCGCCACATGCTCTCCCACGCCGGGCGTAGTCGATGTCTTGATCTGGTAATACGAGGTAAGATGTAAATTGTTTGAAATATTGAAATCGGCAGAAAGGTCATTTGTCGGTGAAATCCCAACGATGTTTTTTTATCTTCTTGTCGTTCTTGTTCGTTTGTCTATTTATCGTTCGCCGTGCCCGCGGTCGACGATGCGGCAGCCGCGAGATCGGCCTTCTCCCGATATTTCTGTTCTCCGACGTGCTTCCCAGCGGAGGCGGCACCGCACTGCTGAAGGGTTCCCATAAGAAGGTGGCCAGCATTATTTGGGAACGGGCGGGGACGGCAGGGATGACGGGTATGGACGTGTCTGGTCTGCTAATTGCTTTGTTCTTGTCGGTTCTAGTGGACGGTGGAGGAAGTTTCGTGGTGGAGCTTGCCAGGGTATCCCTACAGTAGGTTACGGCCATTCATTTTGGACGCTAACAGCGTTGTATCATGCCAATGTGGAGATTGGGCGTACACTACGCAGCCAGCATGACTTTTCTTCTTCTTCACGATAGACTACATCATAGCGTCTGGTGACCCAGGTATGATGACCGGGAACTCTAGAAGTATATTCTTGTCTCCTATTCACGACCTATCAAGGGTGTTGCGTGTGCAGTAGTAGTAGTAATCGTAGTTGTAGAAGTAGTCGTAGTTGCAGTAGTTTTTTTCCTTGCATTACTTCATAATATGGGTGACCCGCAATTACTTTTGAAAGAACACTCTTCCCAGAACCTTTTGTCCCCATTATAGCATGTATGCCTCCCTCAAAAATACGTAAATCAACTCCTTTTAAAATTTGATTACCATCAATATTCGCATGTAAATTTTTAATTTTTAAAAGTGGGGCTTTATTATTCTTACTCATACTATACTCCCTTCTAATTTTATACGTAATAAATGCTCAACTTCTGAAGCAAAATTCAATTTGTAACTCATCATAAATAACTTTACAAAAACCAGTTAAGATTAATGTAACTGCATCTTCGCCATTAATACCGCGCTGCAATGAATGAAAAAGATTTTGACCTGAAAGCATTAACGCTCTACCCGCAGTCGGCGTTTCAAATAGCTGTTCCGTAGTAGAGTTCCAAGTAATGACGTATTTCTCTTCATACTCTGCCGAACGTAACCAGCCACCAGTACTACCACAAAAGGCATATTTTTGCTCTTACGGGGGACCATATTAGATAGGACCTACCGTCCACGCAAAAACCTATATATTACCCTATTTTTATCGCAATATTTGGTCCTATTAACTACGGCCCCCCCGTAATAGGATAAAGGGACATAGTTATATGAATCTAAAATTAAAAGTAGTAGTAGTAGTAGTAGTAGCTGTAGTAGCAGCTGTAGTAGTAGTAGTAGTAGTAGTAGTAGTAGAAGTAGTAGTAGTAGTAGTGGTAGTAGTAGTAGTAGTAGCAGTAGTAGTAATAATAGTAATAGTAGTACTAGTAGCAATAGCAGTAGTATTAGTAGTAGCAGTAGTAGTAGTAGCAGCAGTAGTAGTAGTAGTAGTGGCAGTAGTAGTACTAGTAGTAGCAGTAGTAGTAGTAGTAGTAATAGCAGTAGTATTTGTAGTAGCAGTAGTAGTAGAGGCAGTAGTAGTAGTAGTAGTAGTGGTAGTAGTAGTAGTAGTAGTAGCAGCAGTAGTAGTAGTAGAGGCAGTAGTAGTAGTAGTAGTGGTAGTGGTAGTGGTATCAGTAGCAGTAGTCGTAGTAGTAGTAGTAATAATAGTAGTAATAGTAGCAGTAAGTAGTGGCAGCGGTAGCAGTAGTAGTAGTATTATTTGTAGTAGCAGTAGTAGTAGAGGCAGTAGTAGTAGTAGCAGTAGTCGTAGTAGTACTTGTAGTAATATCAGTAGTATTAGTAGTAGCAGCAGCAGTAGTAGTAGTAGTAGGAGTAGTAGTAGTAGTATCATGCTGCACCCGTGCCGTTCGCCTCCTTGCTCTGTACGTCAGGCGCCAACTCTTCCACCGTCCCGCTCGAGCAGGCCAGTCTGGTTGGCGTGGTCGATGCGGTAGTAATCGTTCTTTTCTCCCTAAACTCCCACAACGGACACCAATGTTGGAGCTTCACCGGTATACACACTTGCGGCCGTCGGCTTGTTCGTCGCAGTTACGACAACTTCGAACGTTGCGTCCCGTAATTCCCAGACCGATGTTTCGTTGGAGGTCGTTGTGTCCTACAGTAGTTTTACCGGTCGTCATTGAGACATCATTTTTTGTTTTCACCGCAAATCGTTATTGGCGATGATCTCAATCCCTGACGGAGTCATCTGCAATAATCCGAACCAACCACCCCCCCACACCAGCCTATGAGTATCGAGTGCCGGGTATACCTGTATAGGATACGCCTACAAGTGTATGAAGTACCTGGTGAGTGACTTTCTGCTCCTGATTTTTGCGCTGCATCCGCGCCATCTATAGTCCCCCCTTGCCCTCTACGCTCCCCTGCGTAGATATTGGCCCGTGTTTATAGCGCTTGCTCTAAGAAACTTACTACGCCGCCCATCTCTTGCCGTCATGAAGGGCCGGAAGTGTCAAGTGCTGCTCGAGAGGCACTCCTCCCCGCTCTAGGCGAGCACGTCGTCGAGACTACCGGTGCCGCGGGAGACGTGATGCTGACGCACCCCCTCCTTCTCCACGCCCGGTGCGTTGAAAAATCGTGGGCAAGCTGATTGTCGCATTATCGACTTTAGTTGATGATGGAAATGGTGCTGTTAGTCATTACTGCGTGGTGGCGACGGTGTTCCGTTGGTGTGGCTGTTGTCATCGATGGTATTGGTGTTGATTTGGCTGTTGCTGATGGTGTTGGTATTGTTGGTGTTGTTGTGGGTGGCAGCGATAGGGTGTTGGCGGTGGTGGAGGGAGTGGCGTGTTGCAGTTGTAGCCGTTGCTGCTGTTACTGAAGTCGTTGCTGCTGCTAATGCGGTCGCTGCTATCACCGCTACTGCTGCTGCTGCTGCTGCTGCTGTCCTGTTGACATACACGCGCTGTACACTGCGGTAGGGCGAAGGTGTACACTGGTTGCTCCAAAGCTGGCTATAAATAGTGTTCAGCCCTTGCGCCGTGAATCGTTGATTACAATTGATCTTTCACAGTCCAATGGTATGCCACAACGCATCTACGAGAGTGCCTTTGTTTGCCCACAATAAATTGCCCACAACAAAGCTACGTATCGCAATGCGACAGCTCTAGCGCGAAAGTTAAGAAGTAAAAAACATCGCGACACAACATAACGCAACATAACTCAACATGGTACACCAGGAGCACAACGCGAAGCAAGACGGAAAAAGCCAGAACCAATCCTAACCCAACCCGACCCATCCCAACTCGTTTTTTTGTTTTGTATCTCCAATCCTTTCAGGTCTTCGAACCTCGCCGGAATCGACACCCCGGGCGTTCGCTTCATGTGTCACCCCGCTGTGCCACTCAAGCAGCATTTCGATTTCCAAGTGAGACCTCGCCACGCCTTGGAAGTTATCGGCAGTCGTACCGTAGGAAACATGAAGTATGAATCGGGGGTCTTTCAAACCGCACGGTGAGGGACAACTACCAATGAACGGAGCAGTATGGGGGGCGGGTGGATAGTTGTACAGGGACTTTTAAATCCCGACTCGTGTATTTTGCGATTAAGCGTAGAAACCATCCTACCCCAATAAGTACGAAGGGTAGCTGTACCCCTGCTGCTCGCTGGGTGTCCTCTAATGTACAGCTCGAATCGGCGTGCGGCCGGCCATAGCACGGACCAGATATAACCGCAGCCGCAGCACCCTCGAAATTGATGTGTTTTACTATCAGTCGTAGGGTGGTCCAGATCGATGCTCGTGCCCCCACCGCCCCTTCTCTGGGATGTGTTCCTAGCGTAATGTCGGCACGTATGGTTATTGTGTTTTTTTCTTGACCGCGCGCTAGCCTATGGCCTATGGCAATGGGATGCTGTGAGACCAACAAGTAGCTGCAACATGTAGGTAGGAAGTACGCCGTATTGTGTTGTGGTTTTGCCCGCTATGTGGCGGCCCTAAGGTAGCCCAGATTGATAACATAAGCATCACTCATTGAATAGCCCAGATGATCACTCGGTTGACCATAGCGTAGGCCCGCAGGTCGATGCGCAGCCGGTCGTAGCATAGGCCTGGTTCGTGAGCAGCCGGCCAGAGGGCAAGCCAGATTGATGTGCAGGCGATTGTAGTTTGTACCAGGTGGACATTTATGCTATTTAGGCGTGGGTTGGGACACGTTGTGCAGGTCTTTCTTTCCGTGAGAGGCGATGCCTCGATGTCCTTTTGGAACTGATGGTGGTTGTTTGCCTCGGACGAAAATTTGACGGGCAACAACACCGTGGTTCGCCCTTGTTTGTATTGGATGGATGGATGCGTCCGTATTGCAGCGTCAAGTCAAAGCGCTCGACTGTCGGCCGTTTACCTTGCGAGCCCGATTCTCCGGCAAACCCCATCGATTTGTTTCTGCTTGCTTTTTAAGAAAGGAGGGTGAACCCCATCAATACGTAATTCTGTTTCTGTGTGCAAATAATGAACGCCGCAGCTTCCTCGTGGGTTGCACTTTTTTCTTGAAAGGGGATGATAACCCTATTAATAGCAATTGAGGAGTGCGTTCCTTCCTATTTTTGAGGAGCCAAATACTTTCGTCGTGGTTTGCACTACTTCTACAACACGAGGGTATTTTGTTCGGTTGCGGTGCTAGATGTGTTTCTGTGTGCAATCAAACGTCAATACCCCCCCTAACCGCGCATCATCATTAACTGCACTCTCCCGGAGCTGAAGCACGATCACCCCCCCCACCCCTCCCCTCCGCACTGCTGCTGCTGCTGCTGCGTTTCGCTGTTCGGCCTCCACGAACTGCAACTCCGGTCGATAAACCGGTGTTTTCGGTTCGGCGGCTACGTCGGTCTCGTGCTGTGCTCAAAAACGCTCTTTTGTACGATACGGGCGAACAAAGGCTGCGCCAGAGAGCTTCTCCGTTGTCCAGCGCACTCTGTGGAACGCACGCCCATCGCCACGGCAAGATGGACAAGATGGTTATGATCTATCTCCCGTATCTATCATTACGCCAGAGGAGTGTGACCACTCCGCGGTACCGCTGCCACCCGTACGCGGGTTTGCACGCGGAAGGGAGCGGGGACGCGGGTGGGGACGGGGGAGAGGGAACGGGAAGGGGCGGGGAAGTGGGAAGTGATGTTTGACTACAGCAGCAGCAGCAGTAGCAGGCGCCAGCGTTACGGCCGTCCGTGCGCGGTCTGCACACGGAGGGAGGCGGGAGAGTGGCTAAGGAACAAGGTCTAACTACAGCAGCAGAGCAGCAGCAGTACTTCCTGCCCCCTGACCTCATCGAAGAGGCAGTGTATTCCGTTCGGGAAACAAGTTTCCGGTTCGACTATTATATGGTTTCAATGCTCGTAGGCGACCGTTCCATTTCGTTTCAAGTGTGTACCTCTTCCCCCCCCCTATTTTATATAGGTGTGGTTGGCGTCGGTTGGCAACGCCACTGTAAAACACTCCGCTCACTACGTGACCTAGACAACCGGAGTACCGTTTTTTTTTCGGCGGTCGTCCACAGCTGGTTGTTTTGGGTTAGATCATTCGTGCGAGGTGAAGAACCTTTACTCCGGACAAGGGAATTTATCTTATCAAGTAGCGTTCAAGGTGAGGCTCCCAAGAGGCAGTTGCATAGTACTCCCATTGCTGCCTCTGGAAGTGGCTACACCGGAAATTAAATTAACGCATTGAAGCTGTCATCCATAAGCAAGTCCACTCCACAAGCGGTTTTTAGTAGGATGCAGTTCACCCTTCATGCGACTCGCCGGAAACCTCACGGCGCTTCGCGCTTGGAGCAAGTAATGTCTGCCTGATCGGTGAAAACCCGACGTGCTCCGCCCCGGCATTATAGGGATGCGAGGGTCTATGGTCATACGACTACTACGGCCATGCATGAGATCGAGTGCATATCTCCTATCGAGTACCCCCTCCCCTTTGATAGTTCGTTGCTTTGAAACGTATCGCAAGCTGAGGACGGACCCCCGGAAGGGTTTCTAGATTCGAAACTTCGGAGTTGCGGGTGGGGTGGCGCTTTCGAGAGTCAGGGGATGCCCGGCGACGAATATTCTGGAGTCGATAAATTTATGGATGCTGTGTATTCTTTGCGGAGGGGCCGTTTGACGACACCGGCATCGGCCGCTGTAAAAATGTGTGGAGGGGGCAGAACTAGGCCACCTTTGGTTGGGGCGGGTCGAGGAGAACTATTTCTCCGGGATGAGGAATAGTAGGCCCAGGAAGTATTATCATGATACTGCAAGGAGAGGAATATACGAGGTAAATATGTTCGTGTTATACGACGAGGCCGAATATTGGTTCCGAAAAAGTTGTCGGACACTATTTTGATCGGGAGGCATAAGCCGAGGGAAAGTGGTTGAATACCATATCGTAGGGAGGAAGGATTGAGGGAGTGGTCAAATAGTCCCCGCTGTGTACTGGAGTTTCTTGGTCCGTTGTTTTTTTCTTGCCTGGCTGACGTCGGTTTTCATCGCGCAACACCGTGCCAGGCATAACCATGCCCTCTTTTTTCTAACTGCTTGATCGAAAAACTGTTGGGAACGACTCCACCCACGTACGGCCACGAGTATCGATAGCCGGCGCCCAGACTGGCGGCCGTATGCCGGAAAGAAAGCTGATAAGGGTGTCAAGAAGTATTTCATAGGGGAAAAGTGGCCGGGGAAGTTGTCGAATAGCATAGTTCAGCGAGCCCGATACCGAGGTGCTTGTCCGACATTACATCGTAGGGAGGCAGTGACCGAGGTGGTGGTTGACGTGTAATGTTTTATAAGGAGGAAAAGGCCGAGGGAGCTCTTGGCTGTTATCTCAAGGCGTGTAAGCGGCCGCAGAAAATTTGTCAAATAAAAGTAATTTACCCTGTTTTGCGAGGAAAATTGTCGAGGAAGTGGTCAGACACGATGTCGTAGGGGGGGGTTAGTGACCCAGGAGATTGCCCGAGAGTATTCCATACCTGCTAGTAGGACAGAAGTGACCGAGGGTTCCGTCGTTTTTTGTTCATTGGTGTGAAAAGGCCGAGGAAACTGTAGCCTGTCAGATATCCACCACACCATGGGGAGAGAGAGACAGGACGATATCGAATTTTATTTCAACAAGGGAGCATATGGCCGAGGAAGTCGTCGAAGACTATGTCGTGCGGAGGGAGTGACCGCAGAAAATCTTCACATGGTTGTTGATGACGAGAGAAATGACGGAATATTTTGTCGGACAAGAGCGACGAGAAAATAGAGAATGAGTATTCGCTGGATACTATATACCTGGTAGGTTTTGAAAATATATATGCATGTGTTTCTGTTTTACTTTCGCATCCCCACCGAAGATCTGGTAGTTTCAGCATTGCCAGCGATCGGCGCAAAAACCTTGAACCTTCAGTGTGTTGACCATACGTCGGCGGCTGCCGTCAAGATGGTTGAGCAACAGGGAGTAGCCGAAGTATTCGTGACATTCTTGGAAGAATCGGGGCTTCCAAGGGAACGAACTATTGGACTTGAATTTCGATTTCAGTATTCATTTTTGTCTACTGTTGGTGTGTATGTGAACAGGATAGGGCGTCTCGCGCAGCATGGGTGTTAGGTGATCAGGTTTTTTGCGCCCACGTAGAACTTGAGATGACGAAGAAAATGGAGCGTGATCGGCATTAGTTGGTTAAAAACAAAAAAGTGTACAATTGCCCGAAGCACGAGGCACCTGGGATGTGAGCTTGGGGATCGTTTTTCACCGAGGACGCATACCGAGTGAACCTAATTCCTGCACCAGTACGTACGCCTGCAGCAATCGCCGTCATCACTCGACTTTTGGCGTCGATATTATGAACGGTCTTGCCTGCATGCCAGCACATTAAAAAAAATGAGGATGTCGTTCTCTCTGAACCTCATTTTATGCCCGTGGGTGGTTTCGGTTCACGGCGATCATGTATGCGCGATATCTGGCACAGCTGCGGTAGTTGGAACTCTTACTTTGTTTGAGTTTTGTAGGACTTTCAGCAGGAGAGTTCAGTAGTCCCAGTCAATCCCGGTTTGTGAGACAGCGCGCGCATGTTTCCAACCCAACGGCGTACGTAGCGATGTGAAAGCGTAGCCTGGTCATCAGGTAGAGGTATTCGTCAATGAGTGTTTCAGTAATGACATGCCGTACCAGGTATAATAATTTTCGTTTGCGGGCTAGCGTCTAGAAAAGCTTGAAGGATTGAATGCTACGGATTGCAACCTCGGCGACTGAGTTTTGTTTCGCTTTCGTATTGAAGGACGGCCCTAAGGGCCCATCTTGAGAGGGCACTTGAGTCGGAAATAAATAAAAAAATTCAATGAATTTTGAATTGATTTCGAGAAAAACACGTGTTTGAGACCCCTAAATGGGGGAAACGGCGTATTACTGGTAGTTATCAACAAAAAAAAATCGGAATATATATTTGTTTCCGACTAAAGTTCCTCGTTAAGATGGGCCCTAGAAAATCGAGTTGCGCCACACGCCTCCAGGCCTCGGATCGGGGTCCTGCCTCTCTCTGCAGGGCGAAACCTTCTTGATCGAGCCTGACAGTCTAGCGCTCTACTTTCGATACTCTCAAATATTGTCCAGCGCTAAAGTCGAGTGGTTAGCTGTTTTCCAACACTGGCGAGCCCGGCCTCAAGCGCCTGCCCACTTCCACAGGGACAACAGGTGCTCCCGTCAGACCGCACCGCGTGAAATCAATGTACGCGCAGTGCCCGTGCCGGCGGATCATCAGTAGAAGATTTATTTCGATTTTGTTCGTGTTACGGGACACCGTAGTTAATAGGACCAAATATTGTTACTAAAAATGGGTAAATATACAGGTTATTGTGTGTGCCGCAGGTCCTATTAACTATGGCCTCACGTAATACGACAAGAGTGGTACTACTGTAGTTTTAGTGCAGGGTGCGGTCAGTGAATGGGTCAAACAGTAGTCTCCTCGCATACCACCCCCCCCCCCGAAAAACAAAACAAAACACATAATTAATATACCCCCACTGTTAGCATCTGTAATACGACGTGTCACGCGTGATCTTCCAGGTCGCGGTTCCAAAGCGCAACACGCTCGCTCATGTACTTTCAATCATACTCCGTATTTCGCTGCGAAGGCTTTCTGCCACGCTCGGCTCGAAGTCTTCCCCAGGCTCGTTGGCGTCGGCGTCCATGGTGTCGCGCTTTGCGCCCCTCTTGAGCAGCAGCGCGCAAGTGTCTTTCCGGCCGTGTCGCGCGGCTTCGTGCAATGGTGTCCGCTGCGAAGAAAACAACCAGAGTTTCATGGCACCAGATATAGCAAAAACACGTGTGTTTGGGGGGGGGGTTGTGGAGGGGAGGAGGGAGGGAGGGAGGGGTGCAATATACT